>VZUI01062883.1:0-236962 GCA_013401135.1 Cettia cetti | reverse complement strand
CCCCCCCCCCCCCCCCCCCCCCCCCCCCCCCCCCCCCATCTCCAAACAGCTCATGTAACTCCAAACATAAGACTTTAATGAAGAGAAAGGACTGTGAGCTTGAGTGAGGGAGGGAAAACGAGAGTGTGTACTGTAGGCTTTGCCTACAGCAAAGGTGTAGTTATCAAATAGGTGTGAAACAATATTGTTTGTAAAACTATGTAACTTCTCAGCAGTTACTTGCTCTTTCAGGGAATAATGTAAGATAAACAAAAGCTTGTACTGCCGGTTTCTATCCCTGCGGTGAAACAGTAATTCACTTGTGCGCTATCCATTCTGACTGAGGGATTTTGAAAATCTTTCCTATATTGAACAAACTGAGAGCAGATGTCCCTGGGGTTTTGCACTGGTGGAACTGAGAGGGAGGACGCTTGACATCCAGAGATTTTTCTTACACTCTTTCTTTTGAGGATTTTCGTTATGTTCTTTTTCTTTCCCCTAACACTAGGCCGGCCTCTGCCTGTAATCTGTTGTGGGTTTTTTTGTTTGTTTGGGTATTTTTTAGTTCTTCTTCTCACTTCTTTTTCTCCAGACTGGAGAAAAAGTCTGTCTGATGTTGTGTCCATTCCCCAACTTAGTAAACTTTACTCTGTCCCCTGCTTAGTTTTGTGCCTCTGACAGCAGGTATACTGACCTCTCTGCTCAGTGGGAGAGGGACCCACAAGTCAGTCTCTATCCCAGCCATGCCTGCAGCTCCAGGAAGTATGGCTGATGGGGGAATATTTGGATGCACCTTTATTCAAACCCCCATGGGGGGTAAACCAAGGTGTTAGAGCAGCAAATGTAGTGCCACTCCTGGGGAGGTCTGTTTGGCAGGCACAGGGCTGCTAACATTCCTTTTCCTTCTGCTTCCCTGTTTGCAGTATATTCCTAGCAGCTTCCTGGCAATCTGTTTTCTCATAGTTAAATAAGATCAAGGCAGAGAATGCATCTCTTGAGGGACACTGCTGCTTATGTTGTTTCAAGTGGTTTAGTTGTGCCAGTTCAGTTCCTGCCATTGACACTGTGATGTGCAAGGCCCACCAGGAAGGCCTCAGTATCTTCATATTTCACAAGATACATGTGCAGCAGTGGCTGCCAAAATTATCAGTTGGGTTTTGGCTTAGACTTTTTTCCAGTGCTTAGGCAGGGAGAGTATTCATTCGCACCAACCACTTTGTGGCTGGCACTCCAGCTGTCACTTAGTTCTGTTCTGTCCTATACCCGAGAATGGCATGAGGCTGAAGCGTGAGTGGTGGGACATGCACAGAGCACATGTGAGGACACACCCAGACAAGTGCACAGATAATTTCCCCTCCCAAATGCCAAAGCCGTCCCACCATTGAAATCAATCCCCAGATGTCTGTCATTTAATATTCCATTGCACAGCTGTATTGGAAGGAAAATGGGGCTAGGGTCAGACCTTTCACAAAATCCCCCATGTATGAAGACTTACCCAAAGCCTTACAGGCTGTACAACACTACCAACCCTCCCATTTAAGGGCCACTGCGAAGAAACTGGGAAACTTCTGTGGGCAGTGTTTCCCTGCCTTAGGTCCCCACAGCAGCGAGAGCAGTGTGCTCTGTGTCCAAATCTTGCCAGTTACACCGAGGATCAGTAGCTTGGCTAAAGAAGACTTTGAAGGCTGGCTGGGTGCTGTGTGGCCATAGGACTGTGAGATCTGTTTGGAGTGACTCAGTATCACACTGTGTCCAGCCTATGGAAAGCAGCTCCCTGGCAGCCAGCAGTGATCTCAGCTTTGTAACTAGACTTCTTGCTTGCAGAGAGCAAACAGCTTCTGACTTTCTACCACACTGTAATTCTCCCTGAGTGAAACATCTTTCCTTACTGCCTGTGAAATTGGTAAACCTGTTGAATTGCTTTTTCCACCCAAACAGAAACTGTTCCCACTTTGGTCTTTATTCAACAGTTAACTCCCAACTTACTTTTGAAAGAAAACATAGTGTTAGCTGAATTCCAGTTTCCAGAAGGATCTTGCTGCAGCCGGGCTGTGCCTGAAGTAAGGCTGATCTCATTTGGGTGGAACAAGTTAGTTGTTGCTGAATAATCTATTACCCTGTTCCCAAGCTTCCGTCTTTAAATCTGCACAGCAGGGATTATTTACTTATGGATTTAAGTGACTGTTGGGGATCTAGTTTTGTTTGACCCTCCCAACAGAACAAAATGCAATCAACTTCCTGGCAGTTGGAGTTGCTCCTGAGGTGTGCTGTTACTGCAGAAAGGCCAGGGCTGGCTTGGCACAATCGAGGTCTGTGGCACTGTGTCTTGAGGTGATGTGGGTACAGCTCAGGGCTTCCCAGCCACCTCTGCCTCTGAACCCACTCAGCAGCTTTGTAGTAAAGGAGCCTGAGCAGCTGCATCAAAACCCTGAGTACAGACTTCAGTCTCTGTATCGTGCTGTGCTGGAGACTGATGCAAAAATTTTGACATAGTTTTTTTGGAGACCTAGCATGGACTGGAGAGGTATTACAAGCTCAGCAACTTGTTGGCTCCTCTCAGGTATCCTTACTCTTTGCTACCTCATATTTACCTTCCCACCCTGCACTTCTGTTCCATGGTTTGCTTGAGAATTGGTTGTATCCTGAAACAGGCTTTTTCTCAGTGATCCATAGCTCAAATGCTCGAACAAAGTCTTATTAACAGAAAAAAAAAAAAATTAGATCTTGAGTAGAATTTGTTGTGCTGACACAATTTTTTATGCTGGGCTTGTGTTAATGTTATCATAATAATGTGATCATTATCCCTGGAAGTGTTCAAAAACCCTGTGGATGTGGCACTTGGGCATATAGCTAATGGTGAGCACAGCAGTGCTGGGTTAATGATTGGAATGAGGTTACAGGTCCATCTGCAAATACCTGCTTGTGATTTACTTGATAGTTTGTGGTTCTAGTCTACAATAAATAAATAATTATGCCTTCTAACTTGTTTTCTTTTCCAATTCCCAGTAACGGCCTCCCCAGCTGAAGATGTCTAACAATGGAGTTGAAACAGAAGACAAACCACCTGCTCCTCCAATGAGAAATACCAGCACTATGATTGGATCAGGAAGCAAAGATCCTGGGACTTTAAACCATGGCTCAAAACCTCTGCCACCCAACCCAGAAGAAAAGAAGAGGAAGGATCGATTTTACCGGTCTATTTTGCCAGGAGATAAAAGTACAGTATTTTATCTCTTCTAATAAACCTTCTGTCTGAACGTTGCTCTGCTTGAACTTAGTCAAGCATTTGATGCTTAGTGATGGTTGAGGTTTTAGAAAACGTTGTTTTCTGCACATCCATCTTGGTTGTTTCAGGGTACCTAAGGTACAGTCTCTAGATAATGTTTTTTCTAAGGAATAATCCTGTAACATTTAATCCATCTCACTTTTTTTCATAAGATCATGGAGTACTAGAATTATTTGGGTTGGAAGGGACCTTAAGGATCATCTTGTTCCAACTCTCCTGTCATAGGCAGGGATATCTTCCACGAGTGCCATCCAGGCTGACCTTGAACACTTCCAAGGATGGGGCACCCACAGCTTCTCTGGGCAACTTGTGCAGTGCCTCACTACCCTCACAGTGAGGAATTTCTTCCTAATATCTAATCTACACCTGCCCTCTGTCAGTTTTTAATCCAATCACTCTTGTCTTATGACTCCATACCCTTGTCAAAATCCCTCTGCAGGTCTCCTTTAGGCGCCCTTTCTATTTTTTTACATTTCTGATAAATTATGAGAAATGTCCCTGAAAACTGGGAGTAACTCTGGGACTAGCTCTGTTACTTCCCAGCCTGACTTACCCATAATGGTCTTGAAAATGATAAGTTTTTGTGCCAATTACAAGCTGGCCAATAAAGCTGGCATTGGCAATTGGTGGAGAGCAGAGGGAGGTCTTTTGCTTGTTTTGTTGTTTTAAACAGCAAATAATTTCACTTATACAAGACTAACATGCAGTATCCTACTAGACCTGTTGTATTTTGCCTCATGACCATTTACTCTGTTCTAATTTCTGGGTCAGGCATTGGCTACTTGCTTTTAAGAACAATCTGTCACTGAAAATTCTTGCATATTTCTTGTGAACTGAAGGAGTTTTTCATGTTTAAGGGACTGTAACAGATGGAAAAAGAGATAGGAACTGTGAACTGTACATGAAATTCTAATTTTTAGGATGAGGATATTTAAAAAAAAACCCTCTCATGAATCTTTTGAAGTGATGCAAATAACCCCTCTCCATCCCCTAATATGTGCTGGTTTCTTTTTATATCTGACCTATTTTTTTGGAGTTCCTCTTTGTAATACATCATCTTTTTCTGTATTGCAGTGGTTTCTGAGAACTGGGTAGCTAAAGTCAAGACTAAATATCTTCAACTCCCTGGACTTTGGGAGGGAGGCTGCCTCCTAATTTTTATTAGTGAAAAGACTAATTGAAATGATAGCTTCATTAATTTAATAAGCAAGGTGGTGGATCACTGTCTACAAAATGAATGTGGCATTCATTATTATTATTCTTATCTGATACTTTTGGCAACTTTGGATTGTTTTACAAATGTGCAATCCAGAAACCTGTGAACTCAATGTTAAAAGTCTGCCGGGTCTGGGTTAGAACTTGCCATTATGAGTATGAATCCTAAAAAGCTGCAGGATTTTTGTGTTGACTTACTTAAGGGAGAGGAGTTTTTAAATCTCTAGGATCAACTGTTTCAGAGATCAAAGAAATCACCTGAAACTTGTAAAAAAGTGAAAGAAGTAGAACCTGAAATGCTAGTTTGAACTTTATTATGAAGGAGAGCTAGGAACAAGGAGAAAAATGAAGGTTTGGGGAAATTTAGCAGACAGACTGCGACTGATCTGAAGCTGCCTATGTTTACTGAAGATTGGCCAACATGGCAGATGCTTCAAGACATGAGAGATTTTTGTTTAGCCAAGCCCAGCAGAGCCTTCTGTTGCAATACACCTGCTCAAATGAGAAGGGTTGCTTCTGTCCTCTAATTCCTGTAGAACAAAAAATTCCTTTAACACTGTCACCTTCACTTCAAATTGGTTGATTTCTATCTTATGAGATCTACTTCTAGTCTCATGATGACAGTTAAATTCCTAGTGTGTCTTGCTGCTTAAATGTAAGGAAATTCTTCAATGTTCAGACACTTCTCTTTGGTTTGTGCCTGAAATAATTTGGGCCTTACTTTCTAGTTTGGCTGAACTAAAAGGGAAGTTGGTTTCCATTCAGTTAGAGGAAAGTAATTTTGAGCTAATCTGTGCTACCCCTGCACATGAGCAGAGATGTTGTGGGAAGGACACATGGGGCATAAATTCAGGGCCTCATGTATGTTTGCATACTTGCATTGAGCCATACCCCTTGCCAGGCAACTCTGGAGGTGTCATGCTCTGCCCGCAAAACTTAGGATGTAATTTGTAGTCCTGATTTCCTCTGCCCAAGCCTAAACCACAAACCTGGTATTTAAAAAACCTCTTGGCTTAATACTGGGGGATGCTGCCCAATGGGATGCAGAGTGTATGTGACTTGTTGCTCTCAGCAGGACTTGTGAATATTTTGAGTTCTCCTGGGCTCAGGGGACTCATCAGTGCCTGAGGGTATCAGTCTGGCTTGAATGGGGGGGCACATTTATCTCCTTTGAACTTTGCTGAGCTCAGCTGCAGCTTCGAACAGAAGCAAGGTTTTACCCACAGGGTGACAGTGTGCAGCAACCAGGACAGGAGCCCTTTCCATGGTGACTGGGAGCACTTCACTCTGTGTTAGCAGTGGTGAAGACCTTTCTAATCTCGGTGGGCTTCATGGTGGCCTTACTGCATGGTCAGACATAGTGCTTCACAGTTGCAGCTCAAGTTGCCAGAACATTGTAAGGAAAATTTGTGGGAGACTCCTGTAACAGCATTGAACATGGAAAGTTGTGAATGAGAAGGTGATGAGGTGTTTGTGGGAATAAAGCCTTTGGTGGTGGTAGGTAGGTCACCTTAAACATATTAAATTATTTCTCTTTTGTATTTTTTTAAATTATGATTCTTCAAGTCTTTTAAGCTCATTGCAAGGATAATACAATCTCTTTAAAGGGACATTGTTTTCAGCGAGATGAGGAGTACCTTTCTTTTTAGTTCATTTTCCTTTATACCATCTGCTCTGACATAAATATCTGCTTACAAAGGCAATTGTATTATTAATGGTTTAATAATGTTTAGCCTTATAGATCTGTCAGACCTGCCTGAATGTAGAAATAAAAAAACACCTAAGACTTTGGGATAACAACTAAAAAAGCCCTTAAGCTTTTTTAGGAATATGTTCAACTCTGCTGTGGCAGCCACTCTGGACCATGTGTGGGTGTTCATTTTCCATGCAGAACCTTTGCAGAGTGATGCTGGTAGAGGTGTCCTGTTCTTCTTCACCTGAGCAATGGGCTTCTAGGCTGAGTTGGCTCTTCTATCTTTGGTTTGCAGGAGTGGCCTGATCCTGTAGGCAGACCTATGGAATATGGTGGCTCTGACGGCACTCCCTGCACCTCTTTGCCTCCCTCTTTCCATCCAGTGCTAGTGCGTGCAGCAGCCTCTGTGCTGCAGATGCTCACCATCTGCTAGCCAGCAGCTGCTCCTGTCTCCTCCTTGCTCCCTTCTCAGGGATGGCTCCTCCAGCATGGCTCTTTTCCCCTTGGCAACTCTGTCGCTCCTCTGCAACTCAGCTTCTCCCATTCCCTTTGTTTGAAGGAGGGATCAAAACCAATCTGTTCTGTCTTCGTGTCCCAAATGGAGCATCTGATCCTTTTCTTTCTCCAAAATTGCTCTGTACAACTGTAGCTCTGTAATGATACAGAGAACAGTGCCAGAGCTGGCACCGAAGGAAATGGGATTCAGTCCTTGGGGGCCAGCCCTGAGCCTCTCTACACAACCAACCACAGCAGTGTCTTAAATAAGTGCTACACTGAGTGTTAGCCCTGCAGGCTTCTCAAATACCTGGGGTTTGGCATTCATGTGGCTAAAAGTGCACTGGGGAATGTCAGCCACAAAACAAATTCTGTTTGGCTTTGGATAAAAAAAGGGAGCAGCTGGGAAATGTAGGTGGTTTGCTCACCTTCTCCTGGATTTGCTGGTTTTATAGCTGCAAGCAGCAGCAAAGTTGACTAGAATGTGGTTCTTCCTTAAACTAATCTCAATTTCTTGAATACAATAAATACTGAAAGGAAGGTGGAGCCCTTAATATGTAATGAATATGGATGAACTTAATCCAATGCATAATGATAATCTTGTTTGAAGACCTCAGTTTAAAATTTGCAGGGTGCATCTGCTTAGATATATTTCCTTCCCTTTTCTTTATGACTTCTGCTTCTCACCTGCCAGATTCTGCCATCTTACGCATGTCTTCAAAGCTGGTTATTAAAACCATCTTTAGTTCATTTTGTGAGGGGAAAAAAAGTGCTTTTGCTCATAAGATTTTATAGCAGAATCCCACATTATATTTAGGTTTCTTTGTAAATTTTTGAGGGAATAGGATGAAGGAAGCAATTTCTAAGCAGTATTTGTAGTTAATTTTGTCCCTGGCTTTGTATGAGAGCCAAGTGTATATCTATAAGCGTATAATATTGGGGTTTTTTAAAAAAGTTGCTTAAAAGAACAAATTAAAAATGTGTTCAAAACTGATGGGCTTCTACTTTCTGCCACTATAGAGCTTTTGGCTCTGACCTGTGTTTGAGTGGATATTTTAGGTAAATAGCTCTCATACTCTTGTGTCTAGATATACTAGTTGATACTTTACAAACTGAAAATATCAGTTTCCTTCTTTTATGCTTTTCCTGTGTTACAGGACTTTTATTTTTGTTGTCCACTCACTGTGGCTGCTCTTAAGCGTGGAAAGAAAGTTTTTAAACTTGCTGTTTGTCTGCTTCAGAGCGAAATCCTATGACTAACAAAAGCTGGGGGGTGATTGTGTAGGTGAATTAGAAGCTGTTGGGGAGATTTTAATTCTTGATGCATGTATGGATTTTTTTTTTTAATTGTTGTTGTTTTTGTCTCTTGCAGCCAATAAGAAGAAAGAGAAAGAGAGGCCGGAGATCTCCCTCCCTTCAGACTTTGAACACACGATTCATGTGGGCTTTGATGCAGTCACAGGAGAATTCACAGTAAGTGAATCCGGAGGAAAAGAGAACTGTGTGGTTTAGCTTATTGCTAGGAGGAGCCAGGGGCCATTAATCTTTTATATATTAATGCTGGAAGGGTATTACCATCATCTAGTTTGATCTCATTTGAAACACATCTGCAGAGGTTATCCACTCATTCATCCTGAGACTGTCAAACTTGGCATATCCCAAGAGCTCAGACTGCCAGCAAACTTTTCCTTTCCTGTTTTTTTTTGGCTGTTGTGGTCTGCTAAATGTGGTATATCTCTCCTCCCTTCCCATCTCTTCCCCTCCCTTCCTCCTCTAGAGCTGAAAGAGGTCTATAACATAGTCTGTGTCCCACAAGTGGGGCTCTGAGACTTTTCCTTTGGGAGACACACAGCTGTGTAAAACCTACTTAGGACAGAACATGTATGTGCTGCCCTAAGGCTAAATGTCAGATGCTTTTATGTGTGGTGGGGTTTTTTCGTTTGTTTATTGACATGCAAAATACTGTAAAGACAGAGTTGTATTTCATCATCATCGTTGCATTTTCATTCTTATTTTGGTTATGAGATAGTATTTCCTAACAGCAGAAGTTGTTAACAAGATGTTTCTACCTGTCTGTAATGTGCTGCTTTTTCAGGGGATTATCCCTTCCCTGAATCACATGGATATGTGTGTTTTGCATGGCAGCCTCCAGACTTGCCCAGGTTACCCCACATGTACTAGTGGGGCATTACCTGAGGGGTGTATCCAGCCACCCTTTTGAACAGGGAGGATAACTTCATTGCTCATGGATCCCAATCTCTGCCACTTTGTCCATACAAAGTGTTATCCCTGCTGGTGAGGGAACGCACAAGTCTGGCTGCTCTCCAGATGTGTTTATTTTCTGGCTGAAATGATGTTCCTAGAATGAAATTCTGAGCTTCAGATGTGAAATTAACACCTCTGCTTTCCCAGCTCTGGTTACAATGGGCACCACACTGGTTTTACCAAAGAATTCTAGTGCTACCAGAAGACCCAAATGAATGTTGCATGTCCATTGTGCTGAAGGCTATGCAGTGTATGTTACTTCAGAGTCTTTCTTTGGTACATAGAAGTGCCTGAATACCTGTGCAAAAAGGATTTTGTGGGTTTTTTGTTTTGTTGAGGCTTTTCCCGAACTGCAGCAATTGGATCTTCTCTTCTCTGGTTTTTGAATTTTGGTCTGCGAAGGACGTGGGAATCACCCAGAGACCCAAGAGCAGAGTGACATTTGCATGACCAAGCGTGATTTGTAACACAGGCAGTGGCTGGGGAGGCACATATTCACCATCTCTTTTTCTTTCCTCTTCTGTCCTCTTTTCTCCCTATTTCCCTCACAGTACTGTGTAACTCTAAAAGCTGGGGCAGAACTGTTGCAGTGGGCTTATGTTTTGTGCCCATTAGGCCAGCTGTGTGTTAACAAGGTGCCTCTACCCACAGGGAATGCCAGAGCAATGGGCACGGCTGCTGCAAACTTCAAACATCACCAAGTCAGAGCAGAAGAAGAACCCTCAGGCAGTGCTGGACGTGTTGGAGTTTTACAACTCCAAGAAGATCTCCAACAGCCAGAAGTACATGAGTTTCACAGGTACAGGGTGATGGTATCATGTGACTGCTTTGTCCAGTTCTCCATGGCCAGGGCATGTGGGGTTTCTTTTGTTTAATCAACAAGTAGGTCTCTCTTTTCAAGGAAAATGTGAATGAGATTCTCTGGCTGCTCAAGCACCCTTCTTCCTATAAAATGCTGTTAATCTGGATGCCCAGCATAGCTGTAAAAGAGAAGGTCAGTCAACTGGCTGAGCCTCCCAAACATACTTTTTTTGATGCTCAGAGACAGCATATGGAAGGCAGATCCCAGACTGCTGGGGCTGGGTCCCCCCTGATGAAAGTTACTGGAGAAAAAAGGCAGCTCAATTTTGTACCAGTTTCAGTTTGCAGGGTGGGTGTGGATGTTGCTTTTTGTGAACTTGGGGTGAGAGTTCTCTGCTCCTGTGTGCCATGGTTGAGGAATATGCCTCAGCTGCTTGGCTGCTTGAAAATTGCTGGTTGGGTTCCTCTAAAAGTCAAAACTGGCAAGGTTTTGTGCCTCTTTCTATGGGTTATCTGCCCTCTGAAGGGCATCCGTAACTGCCATTCCTTTTCCTTTCAGCTGCAACTTCTTCCCTTTCTAGATATTAGCCCCTACTTTGGTTCTTTTAGGGGGATAGAACCATGTCACCAGATCTGGTACTAATTAGGAAGGCTCCAAGCAGGGATGAAAGCACAAATATTCCTCATATGTGCCTGGATAGTCAAATGAGAAGCCCATCAGTTGACTTGTGGGGTCCTCTGTGCTGTTCCAGGAAATTTAGGTGGCTGAGACTGAACATTTTGCAGTCTGGAGTCAGCTTGCCTCTGCTGGAGACTTAGTCCATTGATAACATTTTGTGTACATGGATGGGGGACAATATTCATTCAGGTTTTGCTCTGGGCAATTCCACCCTCCTGCTGCAGGGATTTGTGACCCCTGCATTTGTCTGCATTTATTTATCCTCTGTTCCTATATCTCCCAGGCTTCAGCTGGTTCTGGGAAGCTGGAGTTAAGGAGCTAAGTTTGGGAGGAGCCTTTTTTCCTGCCTTTTCTAGAGAGAGCTTGTCCCTTGCTCCTCCCCCCACTGCTGCTGCATTTCTAATGTCATTATTATCTGTCTTTCAGATAAATCAGCAGAGGATTACAATTCATCTAATACATTGGTAAGCCTGTCTCAAGTTTGAGGATTAAAAAACTTGTAAAAATTAATTAACTACATATAAACTTGTAGTTTGCTTAATGATTTAAAATCTGAACTATATATATTTCGAAAGTGAATACATGCTTATAAAAACAGGCCTGCTCCTTTCACTTTTTTCTTCAACTGGTGGGGAATAAAGCAGGCATAATAGGATTTTTAGTGAAGAGTGAATTAGTGAATGGAAATTAGTGAATTAATTAGCAGAAATAGCTCTGTTTTCATAGAAGTTGGTCTTTTCCTATACCTAGAATTTAATAACCACGCTGCTGTCAGGTTTTATGTCTCTATAAACATCTGTGACAAAACAAAGTTTATTTACTAACCTGCAAGGTCTGATTTACCAAAGGTAATGTTGATTAACCAGACTAATCTTTAGCAGAACAGGAAATAAAAGGTTCTCCTCCTCTCTGCTTGACCTTTACTCAGTCCTTGCCAGGGCAGGCACCACTCCTATTTGCTCTGTTAGGAGACATGATACATTTCTGTGTATACCTATGAGATGGAAGAAAAAAACCTTTCAGTTTAAGATGATTTGTAAAACCCCTCAGTTTCCTCATCTCTTGTTTTCTCATGGCCATGTCATTACCTAGAATTGGCTTATTATGCTCCCTTCCAAAGGCAGCTTATTCAGATCTGATCGTTTAGGATTCTCTGTAAAAGAAAAGGAAAATGTTTCTGCCATTGTTCATTATTACATGCCATTGTATGTCAGTCCTCAGAAATTTCAATATCTGAGCTTGTAATTTTAAGTAAATCCTGATGAAAGCAGTAGTTGCCAGTCTACTGAGATAGCCTGAGGGAGGGCTTTGGGTAACCTTTAATTTTGGGGATATTCAGGACACTCCCAGTACACAGGTTTTCCTTGTTGCTTTTAACAAGCCAGGCTTTTGTGTTATGTCAAGTGCATTTTGACAATTTTTTGTCAGGATGATGGTGACATCAAGTATTTTAGGCTCCATGAATTATTGTGTTGCTTTCCCCCTCTTTCTGAGGACTTTAATGCTTTCCCCCTGCCACTCCTAAGGAAGTGATGATGTGCAAACAGAATTAGTCTAGTGGGTGAGGATTCACCAGATTTATTCTGAAATGTTTATAGTGTAAAGAATGTAATGAACTTCAAATCCAGTTTCAAATGTAGAAGTTTAAAAGCTACTTTTATTCCTAATCACAGTATTGCTGAAAATTCCAGATAATTTTTAACTGCTTATAAAACTGCTTTTAAACAAAATAATGGTTCCTATTTCCCCCTAAGTTTTAATGTGAGGAAGTAATTTAAAAAGATATTTGAAAAGATTTTGCCAGATTCTGCTTCCAAAATCTCACATTAATTAATTAGTTCTCAATCACAATACCAGAGGCGATGTTAACTTGACCTCTTAACTTTTGGAGAAAACATGAAGAGTTTGATGCAAATTGTAGCATTTAAAGTCTGAAATATTCATACCGAATGGTCAGGGTTTGAGGTGAGCAAAAAACCTTAAGAGATAGCATAAAGAGGGACAGATATTTCCAAGATTTCCAAGCTTGGGTGTCCCAAAACTTGCTGGTCAGTTGTGTGGGTGTTGGGAAAGTAGTGAGAGAGCCCAGGTCTCCTCAGGTCCTTAGGGAGGGGATTGCTATCAGTCAGGCACATGAGGAGCTCTGTCTCAACAGTTGTGACAGACAGTGCTGGACTGCACCTCCATTTCCCATGAAGACCCAGGAACCTTGGGTTTTGCATTTTTCAGACACTGTAACTCACCAACCTGTTCAGATTATTGTTTTTCTGTATTTGCTTCAGTACAACCTCTGTTAGGAGCTTAATCCAATGTTTGTGATTTTTTTATAACATGTGATTGGATTTTGATTTTTGCTGTTTGTGCAACTCCATTCAGAATGTGAAGGCTGTCTCTGAGACCCCTGCAGTGCCCTCAGTGTCTGAAGATGAGGACGATGAAGATGATGCCGCTCCACCCCCTGTGATAGCTCCACGACCTGAACACACCAAATCTGTGAGCAGAAATTCTTTGTTCATCCTGAACTGCTGCAGTCACAGTCAGGCCTTGACTGACTTTGTCCCTCTGCATGGCTTGATGCTGAGCCCTTCTGGGGAGCAGGAGGGAGGCAGTGGGAGCTTTCCTTCTGGCAGAGTACCTTGGTGTTGTCACATGCCAAGTTATGGGGGGCACAAGTCCTTGATTAGTGATGTTAGTTGCTAACAAGGCAGCTACAGAAATGCATCCCTGACAACAACAATAACCAGATGAAAGTGTTTATCTTCACCTGACTTGTGTGTTTTTCTCAACAAAATTAGATATACACCCGCTCAGTGATAGACCCTCTTCCTCCACCTACCAGAGATGTGGCCACCTCTCCTATTTCTTCTCCCTCGGAAAACAGCACAACAGCACCCGACATGCTGGTCAGGAACACGGAGAAGCAAAAGAAAAAGCCAAAAATGTCAGATGAAGAGATACTGGAAAAATTAAGTATGTCCTTGTTCTTTAAAAAATTTAAATTCCAGGCCCTGCTGTGTTGGTTTCTCAGAATGTCAATAAGCTGAAATGTTTCCCCATTTTGCGATCCCTTACCAAAGTCATGGGCATGCCGTCACGACACAAAATTGGGGGCAGATGTAAGGGGTGAGCTTGAATTCAAGCTAAGCACCTGTGATACTGGCTGAAGTCCCCGGGGAGTTACAGATCATCAGGCTCTGCAAAACAAGCCCTGAATAAATAACATCTATTTAACTATGAAGTCTGAGATCATTCCACATCTTATTCTGCAGCTCTGAAGCATGAATGCTTATATTGCAATGCTAGACATAAGGTGTCTAAAAGATGGAGAGAAAATTAATGCATCCCAAAGTTTGCCTTCCACAGCATCATGGTGTAAAGTGACTTGGTTATTTTTAAGTGCTTTAACATTTTGTGGGTAGCCAAATTGGTGGTTTTTTTCTGAGAAAAATTCATCAGGTCTCTCAGTTGTGTCCTCATGTCTTTAACAGTTCCTGCCTTCAGTGCAAGTGCTCCTCTGCTGCCTGGTGGTTTTGGGTTATGCCGTGGCATATCAAACAGCTGAACCAGCTCTTTCACAGAATTGATTGCTATCCTCAGCCTGAGCCAGGTTTTATTAGAGTAGAGCATTTCTAATTCTTTGAACTATTAATCCTGTATTAGTTATGTCCATGCCTTGCTTGTCAGTTGACTTAAATTGTGTTAGCACCTCTATGATAAGGCTGGCCTCTTTGGTGTGAGGGTATATTTGTCTGTATTTTAGGAATAAGATTCTAGTAGTTAAATCAAGACTTAATCTGACAATATAGCTTTAAAATTTTTTTAAAATATTAAAATGGTATCTGAGTAACTCATTTTTCTAAATAAAGCCTAAATTGACTTGATGGCTTATTAACTGCGAATGCTTACTTTTGGAAAACTCGCACCCATTGTTTCAAAACACCAACTTCACTCGGTTAGCAGGATCTTTGTACCATTAAGAATTCAAGACATTTTTGTGACCAGGTAGGGCGAGCAGCAACTGTGTAAGGAAAAAAAAAAAAGTGCTATTCTAATAAAAATACGCCCACTTCAGTCATGCAGAGAAGTGCAAGTGCTACTTTTGGGAGTGCTGGGAAGCAGATGTACCTTCTGACACATTGCTTGCTCCAGGTGTCAGCTTCTATATGTGGGCTAATCAGAAAAATGTTGTGTAGTTCTAATCTTTAGTCTTAATCTAAGCAAAAATGTCTTTCCGTGAGGGCAATGGAGCTGTACTTGTGCAGACAAGCAGCCTTTTGACATTTTAGTTTGACATGTAACTAAAACAATTTAAACTGTAAAGCAAAAATATATTTATGCGTACTACAGATGTGTTAAATGCATGCAAAGGTTAAAAGGAGGGTGCTCAGTCTCTGCCTCTCAGCAGAACCACAGCATTGGTGCAAACATTAATGAATCTTCACCTGACTCTTTGGAAGGTAGGAAACACCCCTCCATTTTAGAGTTATCAGCATTAAACAGGGCAAAACTGGCAATTGCCACTTGTCACCACATCATTCTGTCCAGTCCTTACCTTGGGGAAACATTTGCAGTCTGAGCTTGTAGCCTGTGTTAGGCTTTAAAGGAAAAATTCTGAATATTTGTCCAGAAATACCAGTCCTCAGGGCAGACAGCATTGCTTTTGTAGAGTGGGTTTTGTAAAGTCAGATTTCTCTTCCTGCCCTCCTCTCCAAACATGGGCGATATTCCCTACTTCTACCTCTGTCTGTCCTAAACCCTCTGGGTTTGGCTGTTCTCCAGTGGTGTCTGAAAATAGCCTGCTCTTGCTCTGCTTGCTACTGGATTTCTTGGCTTAATGACCATGAGCAGTTTCTTTGCCAGTATACATCTGTTAAGGCTCAGCCCCAGACCCCGTGAGAGCAGCACCATATGTCGGCAGCTTCAGTGACTTGCAAACACCAACTCGGATGCAGCTCTGCATCCCCTGATCCTATTAGCCACCCTGGTGCTGTTAGAGAGGAGAATGGCTCCCAGCTGAGCTCTAGAAATTGCTGGCTCTGGTTCCTACATCCTAAAAAGGGTGTTAATTCTTGCCTGCCATAGGGGAGTTATCAGTTAAAGTTTGCAGTCACTTGCAGCCCCCTGCTGTGGAACACCAGGCAAAGTGCTTTTCCCTTTGAGGAAGGCACTGATAGACTTTTGGTTTTGAGAGAATGAGGTGAGGTGCTCTCAGGTTGCTCTCCAAAACCAGAGGGATGCTGGTAACTGCTGCTAAAAGCTGTGCTGACTGTCAGGTTCCTGTAAGAGCAGCTGAGGATTGCCCAGGACAGGCCAGGGGAGGTTGGCTCTGAAGGGTCTCTCTACTTTCTCTCCTCAGCCTTGCAGCCCAGTCACTGGGTCAGTAAATTGTGCTTGTGCTGGCACAAAAATACCATGAATATTTTTTTTCTGCTACAAACTGTCATGGTGTAAGGAAATCTTTGACTAGTTTATCTTTTTGATTAGACAGACTGTTGTCTCCAAGATGATTGAGAGCCCAGCCTCCAGACTCCGAGACATTGCAGTGCAGGGGCATCTTAGATCATCCAGGGTGTTGAGGCTGGGAGCTGAAATATCAGGTTTCCAACAAATAACTGTTTCTCCATGTGTTAGGCCTGTGTATCCCCATCCTGCACCTAGTAATGACTGCCAGTGAAGGTTAAATTTTCCTTATGTCTGTTCCCACAATTTCTGAAGGGAAGTTCCTGATACAGGGGAATGCTGCTGCTGTATGTGCATAAGTAACTGAGGACTTCCTTGGTTTCTGTGTGCCTCTGGATTTCTGATGAGTGGTTAATGAGGTAGAGCCTGCTGTGGTTGATGGAGATATTCTTACAGATAGTTCTTGTAGCTCTATGAAAAAAAGTCTTGAAGAAAATCCTCCTGTTTTTGGTCCTTTTTGTAGGAAGTATCGTGAGTGTGGGTGATCCAAAAAAGAAGTACACAAATTTTGAGAAGATTGGACAAGGGTTAGTATGTGCTTCTTCTATTCTAAACCTTTCATTTCTTTATGCTAAGAAGAATTCACCAAAACCGGGCTAAGTTAGCTTGCTGGAGATGTTGTTGGGGATACTTTGGAAAGTTTATTTTGTTTGGTTGTTTTCTTCTTTTTGTTTTTGGCTGTTTTGCTATGTTCCACATCCTCCAAAATCTTCTCTTGTTCCTGGCAAAGTCACAGGGACTGGGGTTTTGTGCAGTTGTGTTGTAATATAAGAAGTTATGCTATTAGATGATCAGTTTGATAAATACAGCTACAAGCAGGTAAAGAATTGCAAGACCATCTTTCAGTTTACAGATTTGCTTCTGAATCAGCTCTCTTCAAGGCATGTGCTGTACCCCTCTAAGCAAGGTAGAGGGGAAAGTAGAGGTTGTAGGAGAGACTGTACCGAGGCAAAACACAGATCTGCAGTCAGGTCCATGTGCTGAGGCTCAAGCTCCTGTTTGCCTCACTACAAATGCCCCATTTGTTTACTTCAGCTGATCCTCTCGCTCTGTGATCATGTTGAGCATTCTGTAAGCCAGGGTAGTGTGGTCATGCCACTTGAAATGGAATAAACTCACAGTCCTACAGTGTGCTGGTTTAACAGCAAAGGTTTGGATGACCGTAGCATCCCTTATTAGGAGCTTTTCTCCCTATAAATCCTCTGGCTTCTGCCCCAACAGCAGCCTTGTCTCTGAAATATTTCAGATGATGTCTACTACTAGAATTATTGCATGTAAAGAAATGGGATTGAGAGCACTTCAGAGAGAAAAGTGGGAAGGGGGATGTGTTAAGCTTTCACTTAATAAATATTTTTTTTCTTTTCCCTGTTTTTTTTTTTTTTGCTTTTTTTTGTTGTTTTTTTTTTTTTTTTTAGAGCCTCTGGTACAGTTTACACAGCAATAGATGTAGCTACAGGACAGGAGGTAAGTGCTGCCAGAGTACCACAGCAATGGATTTTGGATTGTGTCCAAAAAGTTCAAGTTGATGCTACAAAATAAAGACTGTCTTTCAGGGATTCATGACATCTTTTTTTTAAATGAGGTCTTTGTTTACCTTCTAATGAGACATGGTTGAGTGGTCTGAGTGGAGAACTGGAAAAAATGACTTCCAAAGTTTTGAGTCCTGAACCATTTCATCTTTATAAAGATTCTTGCTGTGATTGCAAAGGCTAGAAGCAAATGTTTGGATTGCTGCCTGTCTCTATACAAACTCTTTATTTGCCCTCTGCCCCTTTGCTTCCTACACTTATACTACTTAACTTGCATAAAAATAGTTCCTGTCCCACCCTTTGCCCACTTACTTTCTGCCCTGGCACGGTGAGACAAGGAATGCCTGCCTACCTTTTCTTTTTTCCCCTCACAAGTATTAAAAAGTGCCATGCTCATTGCTGGCATAATAAACTTGTAGTGATGGATGTGCAGCATCTCTGCAAACCTTTATTTCTACACGGAGGATTTTTTAAAGTATGAAAGTTTGTGTTATTCCAGATGTATTTACGGAAGTTTGCAACAATGTGTGTCTGCTTTGCATCTGTACAATGTAAGAGTTATTCACCAGTAAATTTCATAATTGTGCTTCTTGCTGAAATTCCTTCACCTCCTTTTTCATTTCCCGAAGTATTAATACAGTTTAATTGCAGCCTTTAAAGAGGTGTTCTTATATTTATTTTGAAGCAATGAGAAATTTTATAGGAGGGGAAATCCTCTGATGGTTTTCTGCTTTCATTCTGGACCCCTTGGGGTGACTCCCATGTGAAAATTTGAACTCTTGTATTACAGCAGACTTTTAAATCATTCCTATTACACTAGTGTGATCAGGCCCTGAATTTTTAAGTCTGTATTTGGGATGTAACTTTGTCATGCTGTTGCTTGTTCCTTTCTGTGAAGTGCATTGAACTCAGGAGCTTGGTGCAGGGAAACACTGGCAATTTCTTTATCTGCATAAAATGCCTTCCTTTTCTTCATCTTTCATTCTTCTCTCTGGTCTTGTACAAAGAGCAGCATGGGGTTTTTGTTTTTGTCTTCTTTAAGTACTGTTTGGCAGCCCTCATGAGGACTGTGGAAAACCAGCATGTCTGTCTGCTCTTGCCTTCTCATGTGTTGGGATTTTTGTATAGTCTGCCCTGCTATACTATCAAAATTCTAATTGTATCCATCTATATTGGCATTCTGTGGTTTGTTTTTTTTTTTTTTTTTTAATCGTTACTTTAGTTGCTGGCTCTCATCCATTCATCCAGCCTCCTTTCTCTGCATGTAGCAGTTTTTGAAAGGCATAGTTTCACTTCATTCCCTTTGCCTAAATATTGTACCAAAGACAGTTGAGTTGTAACCTCCATGAGTTATCTCTGCCCCTGGCTATGCTGAGTTTGGTTTACTGACTTGAAGGCTCCTCTGAGGGTCAGGTGCTTTCACAAAGTACTAGTAGTGTGAAAACTTGAATAAAAGACTTTAAAGAACATGTTGTAACCTTCCTGCTCTTTTCATACATACATGCAGAGGAGGTGTCCTAAAGCAGGAAGAAAGCTGCTAAACCGAAGAGCTGCAGCTGACAAATCCATCCCTGTTGCCCTTCAGACATGACTGGACATAAAGCTGACTCCAATTCATTTATTTTCAGCCTTTTATCTAAACATTGGTCCTTGTCTCCCCCAGGTCTTGTTGTGACAAAAGAAACAGTTACTACTTTGAAGTAGTAAGCATGGTTGTGTTATTTACCCACCCTACTTTAGATTTCTGGAAGCCAAAATTTGCATGGGAGCAGGGAAAAAAAAACACCAAAAATTTTTCAGAAACATCCAATTAAAAATAAAATTTAAAGGATCCTGTCAGAAACAAAAAGTTTTTGGCATACCAGCCCATACAAGAGTAAGGAGATCTCTTTGTTACCAAGAAACTGTAGATGGAGATGGCTATCAAACTGTGACATTAAGGTCCAGTATGAGAATGGCAATTGTCCTTATTTTTTTTCTCATTAAGCATCACCCAGCATGTGTGGAAATGGGCTGGCTGCAGGAATTTGCAGAGTTATGGGATGGTAATCAGTAGCTAATGATGGAAAAATGATTTCATGATGAAAAGGTGTTTTTTCCTCCCTCATGTGGATGTGGGACTAAATTGACTGGTACTGGCAGTTTTCTGGGGTACTCCTGCAATAATACTTTACTTGACTCCTTTTCATTGCAGGTTGCAATCAAACAGATGAATTTGCAGCAGCAGCCCAAAAAAGAACTGATTATTAATGAGATCCTTGTGATGAGGGAAAACAAAAACTCCAACATTGTCAACTACTTGGACAGGTATGTCAGCATTTGAAGGGCTCACAAAGGGACACTGGAGAACACTTCCTTGTCAGTGAATTAAGGGTTCCTGGCTCAGCTTAATGCAAGTGTAGAAGAACCTTGCATTGCTTAATGCTTGTGCCATTGTGGGAGTGTGGGTGGCCTGGCAGTCTCTCTCCAAAATGAAACAGGTATCTGAACCAGGATTAATGGAATGTCAAGGCTCTCTTCAGAGGTGCTGTCAACTAAGGTACTGTCAGGTCTTCATTTTTCATCTCCTTTGCAAAATTTGACACAACAAACTTCCTGCTAATCTCCTTCCTGTTACTAAAGGAGAAATAGAAACAGCTTGAAATGTATTATTTCTATTTGCTTTCCTCTTCTTTTCCACTGAGCAGTGCTGGTGTTCTGCTGCCAGAGGAGCAGACTGCTTCCAGGGTTAGATGTAGTCTTGTCCCTGTGACTGTCCACTGAGGATTTTGCACAATAGCATAACAGCAAAGAGGGTGAATGACACGTGACACATAACATGATGCCTGGGGAAACCTCAATGCAGCCTAGCATTACTTTAAGGGGACTTGTAAAAAGAGGGGGTGTGACTTTTAAGGCAGGTAGTCATAGAACAAGAGGGAACAGTTTTCAGATAAGAGAGGGTAGATTTAGGTTAGGTATAATGAAGAAATTCTTTACTGTGAGGGGTGGTGAGGCAGTGGCACGGGCTGCCCAGAGAAGATGCAGCTGCCTGGTACTGTTCAAGGCCAGGTTGGGTGGGGTGGGACTCTGAGCAGCCTGGTGTAATGGAAGGTGTCCCTGCTCATGCCAGGGGTTTGGAACTAGGTGGTCTTTGAGGTACCTTTGAACCCAAAGCATTCTATCATTCCATGATGCTGAAAGCCCAGCAGGCAAAGGCATTTCATGGTGGCTTGAATTCACCATCAGCATCACAGTGCTGTACTGTGTCAAGCCTGTGTCACTCACTTGTTAAAACTATAGCTAGTTCCATTTGAGCTGCAGCAAGATTTTCAGTCTGCTGCACTCAACATCTGAATGCAGCAGTTCTGATGAACCACAGGCTTGCCTTGTTGTAAGGGTAAAGACTACTTGGATAAGTTGAGCTGCAGACCTTAATCTTGGCAGCTTGGGTTTTTGGAAGATACAATGAAGGGATGTGACCTAGAATCCCTGGAAATTTGAGAGAGGATTTGCACACATTTTTGTTCTGCATGTATGTCAAATTCTAATCAGCTGTTTCTTTAATAGGTTTCTTTTGCAGGCTTTTAATGTCTAAACCAAAAAAGGTGATACTTATAAACTGAAATAGTTGTTTTGCTGAATTTTTGTGGTGCTGTGTCTCATGCATAGCTGTAAAGAGCTACTTTGTTGAGGAGACAGAAAGTCTGCTTGTGAAATTTTTATGACAGAGGTGTGTGTGCAGGAAATGATGCTGAGCACACGCCTTCTTCCTAGAGAGAGGAGAAGAATGTTACCAGTGTGAAATGAAACAAGTGGTTAAGAATTGCATCTGGGCTAGAACTGTTATATTCCTCTGGCTCATTAGAGGCTTTGTTTTGACAAAACTGAGAAACAAGCTCTTCCCATTAGAGAGCATTGCTGTGTACGTGCACTTGCCTTGGCTATCCAGTGCATTTTAGCTGCAGGATAGCTCCATTTCCTGCTGTCTTCTTCAAACTTTTAGCAACAAAAGCTGCTGCTTTTGTCCTCCACTTTCACTAATCTTTTTCAGAGGGATTAGCTTTTGTTTGAGTGCTGCACATGGACAGAACAGCAGCTGGGATGAACATGGGGGTTCTGTGCCTGTTATGCCACTTCAGCTCTGCAACTACAGGATCCTATTGCTGGGGAGCCGTGTCCTTCCTCATGTGCCTGTGCTTCCCAAATGCTGAATTAAGCTGATATTTGGATGCCACTTGCTGGCTTTCCTCCTGATGAGGGAGATGGAGGAAGGATGTGCTGGTCACTGCAGACCTGGTTTCTGCTCTGTGGTTCTGTTACAGTCTCCTCCCTTCTGAGTCAGTAATGGGAGCTGCAAGGTAGTCATTGGCATAAACCAGCTCTCTCAGCTCCTGCCCTTATGCAAGGGTTTCCTGTGCTGTGCCCTCTGTTAAGTGCATGGCCTACTTGCTTGTGGTTAAGCAACTTTTCTGCTGCAGTCGTCGTGGCCAGCGTTGCACAAAGGTGTGCTGTGATATTTAAGATAGTGACATGGACTAATTCAGCTGTACTTGGGAGCTGCATTTAGAAGCATCTGGCTCTGAAGACAGTGACACTAGTCTTCTGTACAGACAAACAGCCACTTGTGCTGAGTTACCTGCTGCATGAAAGAGGCCCTCAGAGCCCTGCTTCTAAACTCAGCTATCCAAGGACAGGCATCAGATGCCCAATACTAGGCAAAGCAAACTACTGCCCTTTAGTTTTGTTCTGAAGAGCTCCTTAACTTAATAAACTCCTCAAAGTGGTAGCCTCTGTTACCCAATCCCAAACTGGTAGGGATGGATGGTCAATGAATAAAGCTGAAGATGTAAGACAGTCATGCTACAAGAACACACAGGTTTCTTTCCAGGCTACATTCATGTTTGCATGTAGAAAGAATGCTACTGGTGCAAAATCCTGTAATGAATGGATTTGCACTTCTGGGAAACTCCAAATTCCAGCAATTTTATCAGTAAAGAATGTGTACTTGTGATAGTGAGGGCTTGGTGAACAATTCCCTATGGTATCTGAGTGGAGGCTGAGGAACACCTTAGGGGATCAGACATTACCTGCTCTTGCAGAGGGATGAAGAGCTGTAGACAATCTTCTTCTTCCTCAAAGATTTTCATCAGGTTTTTCTTACTGCCAGCTTGTTTTGGAAGGTGACTCTGGGTGACAATATGTGACACCATGCTGTGCCTGATGTGACATCAGAGCATCCTGTAGGTGTATGGACTTCCTGGTGGTGTCTCTGGAACTGCTGAGAGAGTGGGTTTGAGTCCTGCCTACAGTTGGCAGCTCAGTGACTAAAACTGGCTAGAGTGGAAAGACCCCAGAGACTACCACCCTGAACTGACATTCCTTTAGTGGCAGCTGGCAGGAAACCACTGTTAATTTCACCTCCCTGTGTGTTATGTCAGATCTATCAGTTACTGAGTTGCCAGGGTCTTGGCACATGTTTGTGGCTGTTCATGGCTCAGCTTTGGTTTCACAGTGTGGTTCTTGGCTCACTCCATCTGTTTTGGCTGCAGAGAGATGCCAGCTTGCTCCCAGCATGTGGAACCTGAGACTGTCACGGAAAGAGCCCATTCTGCCCTCATTCTTACAGTCCAAGTGCATTTGGGCTGCAGAGGGTACTACTGGCAATAAAGGGAAACCTTGCAATGTCCATGATGGGTGATTTGTTGAGAGGGTGCTGATAAAATCTGCAGAGAGCCTGATTTGGCAGAAGTGAAGAAGTAGCTGTGACATAGAGGCAGGAAGGAAGAGTGTGGATGGAGCTGGGCTTTCAGAGCCCAACAGAAGGTAAATGACCCACAGAGCTAGCAGAAGTGCTTCTGAAAGCAGTCTTGCTGCTCCTCTCTCACTCAGAGGGGCTGCTCTACAGGTGGTACTGCTGTTGCTGGGGTCTGTAATGCTGGGAAAACAAAATGTCAGTGCATCAGCTTCTGTTCCATAGTGGAGTTTGAGACCTCTCTGCTGCAGGAGCACAGACCTGTGTCCTTGGTCTTTGTATCCTGGAAGAATCTGCAGATGGCACCTCCTTACACAGTCCTCAGCATCAGCAAACCAAGACACCCACTTTGCCTCTGGAATTAAAAGCTGTCCATAACTGTAACATTACTGTCATCCAGGTGTAGCTCAGACCATTATTAATATTTAGGGGGATTTTTTTTTTTTCCATCAGCTTAGTATTCTCAGTGTGTCCTTTGGGGGTAAATACCACACCTTGCTCACTCCTGTGATATCTCACTCATCTCTGTCTCCTTTCCATTCCAAGTTTAATGGCTTCTTTTGCCTTTACTATTATTTTTTTCTACTTAATTGGTCCATCGTACCTATCCCAGCTTTTGCATTTGGCTCCTGGCAAATTCATTCCTCAGTAGGATCAGTGTTTCATAGCAAAGCAAATGTATCCTTGATGAACTCTAATGCCAGATGAAGCTTTTAATTAGATTCTCTGCCCTCTCACTCTTGGTTCATCTGTCCACTCACTTGAAAAAGGAGAGGACAGGCTGAAAAGGTGGGTTTTTAAACTGATTATTCCTTCCTTCGGGAATGTGTCATCCTGATGTATGTGTCACAGAAGTTTGTGTTGAAGGGCAGAAACAGTTGGTGATTTGTTGGTGGTTTTTTAAAATTATTTTTTATCTTTTTTTGTTTATTTTTAATGAGTTATTGCTGAAGTCTTCGTTTCCTGTCTTCCACTTTTAGGCATGGTTACACACACACTAAGCAGAGAGGAATATCCCAAATGACTGAGAAAAGCCACTCTCATCTGTCTCCTCCCCATCTTCCTATGGGCCTTTTTTAGAAAAGACCTGCCTTTTGGAGGTTTCCTTTTTTATTTTAAAATCAAATGGTTTCATCCAGTCAGGTGTACTCCTTTGCCTTTATGAATGGTTCTGAAATTTTCAGACCATATCACAGACCAGTTTGATAACATGGAAAAAACTGAGGTGATTTTCAAATGCATGATGCTCAAAATAGAAGTGTTCTTTCATGATTGACTGTGGGTAGTCATCTTTTGTGTCACCCAGAACTGTCCCTGGGCTGAGGCAGAGCAGTCTGTTGCTTAGGACAGCAGGATGCCAGTAATGAAACAGCCCCCAGCCACCTCTTCCAGTGCAAGAGCCCTCATAAGCCATTGTTGTGTGCCAAAATATCTGAGTTGCAAGCTTGGACCCCCTCCTTGAGTAGTAGCTCTTTGCCTTCTCCCCCAGCAGCAGGAGCAGTTGTAATGTCAGGTCTCCATCTTAGTCTGCCTCCTTTCCATGGCAGAAAAATTCTGCCTTGCTTTTATGGACAGAAAACTTGTAGCCAGCTCTCCCACTACATCTGTCCTCAACTTTTGGTGCTCACCCTTCTCTTTGGTCATTCAGGTTGTGATCAGATGCTCCCATGCACACGAAGTACCAGGAGTGCATGGTTCCCCAGCACTGTTAAATGCAGCTCGTGTTTTTATTGCTATTGTAAAAGAGCCTCAAAACCCTGTGCAATCTGATTTTAAAATCTGGCTTGGGCTCTTCAGTTACCTTGTAGGAGAAGAGCTCTGGGTGGTGATGGAGTACTTGGCAGGAGGCTCCCTAACTGATGTTGTGACAGAGACCTGCATGGACGAGGGACAAATTGCTGCCGTGTGCCGGGAGGTAAGGCACTGCTGCACTTGGGGGAGCTCTGCTTGGCATGGGACACAGACTTTCCACAACCTGGCATTGACACCACATTACAGCTTCTGTAATACCACAGTCATTCTTTTAGAGAATGGATTTCACCTGTGAGGTTGCAGCATACAATTCTAATGCAAGCCTCATGTTTCACCCCAGGTGGAGGAACTAGAGTGGAAAATGGGGATGGGATCCTCTTGGTTTTGTCTGTTTCATGTCTTTTGGGGCTAACTTGTCCTCCTAGGACCTGTTGATCCCAGTGTGACATCTGTCTGTGTCCCTGCACATACTGAATACATCGAAAGGTCCTAACACACTGCCCTCTTACTACCAAAAATGCACAGTCTGTCTGAGTCCTTTAGTTGGCTAGTTGTGACTGATGAACCATTTCATGCACAGTAAGAATATCTCAATTATTTTTCAGTGTCTGCAAGCCCTGGAATTTCTCCATTCAAACCAAGTTATTCACAGAGACATCAAGAGTGACAATATCCTGCTGGGAATGGATGGCTCTGTCAAACTAAGTATGCAGGCAATGTTACTGCTTATTACTTATCAGCCCATGCTAGTTATCTACTCTGGGCCAGGCATTTTAGAGAGATGGGTGTTTGAGGTGCTTGATGCTGTCATGATGAACAGGCTGTAGAAATGCTACTGTAGATATTTCTGTAGCATTTGTTTTCATGGAGATTGGCAAACATAAATCCTTGTGAACTGATACCAGACTTGAAGTGAGGCTTGGGCTTCGCTTTGCTTTGGGCCATCTGTTTATGTGAGCTAAAACCAGTATTTTAATGCTCCTCCAATCTAGAAAGCTGGGTTGGAAGGTGTAAGGCAAGACGTCCTTATTTACGAACAACTGCTTCAGTCTGGAAAATACTGCAGGTACTTGAGGGGCAGGGAAAGTGGAGGGAGAATTGAAAACTTTGTAGCTAGACATAATTTAATCTTACAATGCCAACCCAGACTGGAGCTTAAATGTTGTTTCCTCCTTGTGGTGTCACTAGTAATGGAAATCTTGAGACTGTTCTCTCCCTTGGGTGCTAAGGTAGCTGTTGTGCTTGTCATTGTCAATGCAGAGATAAGCCTGGAAACCAGTGAATTATCATCTTCCACCTATAGCTTTAACAGAATGATGTTCCCTTTTTCTTCCTCTCAGCTTTGTTGGCTAGCACCCAACAAGCATAAATAAATCTATTTTTGTCGGCAGCAACAGCAGATATTACTCAAAATTCACAGAGTGCAGATATGCTGAGTAAGAAGGTGGGGGTTTTTTGCACATAATTGCTTTTTAAACTAAAGCTGCACTTCGGTAGAGCCAGATCTCAGGAGTGTTAGCAATGAATAACTGATGGGGGCCAAAGTGTTCTATTCTTAGGGAAGAACTCTTTTGAGCACGGTGTGTAGTTTAAAGTTAGAGAAATCCCTGTGGATATGATGCAGTAACCTTCTGGATCTGAGCTGCTTGTTGGCTCTGCTGGAAATTTTCCCTGTTTATGAACCATATGTCCTTTCCTGGTATTTACCCTTGATGAAAACTCAGTTAGGAATCAGTTTAATTTTCATCATTCTGTGTAAAATTAGACCTGTGATGCCATAGGGGGTCAGAATGGGCAGTGCATCTTGCTGTGTTGATTCTGCTGGACTCACAAGAACAGATTTAGTTTTCTTTTGGTGAGCCACATAGAAATAAGACATAGGGCGCAGCAATCGTTGTGTGAAGGCCCTCAGTCTTTCTCTCTGTTCAAAGAAAATATTTGGTATAAATTTAGGTACTTTAAATTATTGGTATAAATTTAGGTAATTTATTCTGAACACTCTTTGCTCTGTAGAATAAGTGCTGTTTGAAGGATGATATGTCTACAGGGGAAGTAATACCCCTTGGACTAAAAGTATCACCAGACAGTACAGGATGTGATCCAAGGGGCTGTATCTAGATCAGACTTGCATTAATTCCTGTTTTCACATACTCGGAAATGGTCTTTAGACCATGTATTACATAGTGTGTAGCATCTGTGTAATGCTGCAACAGTTGAATGTGTGGTTATTTCCTGATCCCCATCTTTCACACAAGCAACTCAGCAGCTCTAGAATCCTCTTGGCCTCAGAGAGTCAGGTTTAGAAACTTAGTTCTAGACACCATTCTCTGTGTTAGCCACAAAACCCACTCCTGTCACAGTTGCAGCAGCCGCACACCAGACAATGCAGCAGGGTAAAGTGTACTGTAGCTCTGGTGTCAGTAAGGGTTGTTTTTGGAGAAACTTGCTGATTCCTATGTCTTTTCCCTCCACCCTGTTTTAATTTTCCAGCTGACTTTGGCTTCTGTGCCCAGATCACTCCTGAGCAGAGCAAGCGCAGCACCATGGTTGGCACCCCGTACTGGATGGCACCTGAAGTGGTGACGCGGAAAGCGTACGGGCCCAAAGTGGATATCTGGTCCTTGGGGATCATGGCCATCGAGATGATCGAAGGAGAGCCCCCCTACCTCAATGAGAACCCTCTGAGAGTAAGCAAAAATTTCTCTCCACAAGTCTTCTCTAAGCTGCTGGTGAAGTGGTGAAGTGGAGCTCATGTGAATCCTCTGGTGTGGTTTCATCACCTCCAGCCCCATCTAATTCAGATGATTCTGTGGACTCCTTAGATGTCATAGAGAGAAGACTCAGATAGTCCTAGTTAAAAGCCATGGTTTGCCCTGGGTAGTAGAGGCGTGGGTTCCTCTATAAGTTAGATCTTGCACACTCATAATTTTCCACTTTCTGGGATGCTAATAGATGGAGAAGTTCTAACTTTAAGGCAACAGAGCAGTAATGTCTTGATACTTTCTACACTGTGAATGAGAGAATTCTCCTCTGAGCAAGCTGATGTAGTGGAAGGTTCCCTCTCCATGGCAGGGGTATTGGAACTAGGTGATCTTTAAGGTCCCTTTCAACCCAAAGTATTCTATGTTTCTGTGATTCTATTCTAGTAGGGGCTTTTTCCTACAGGCAAATTGTTCCAAGTAAAATTAGAAGTGTAATAAGCCTTTAGACAGGGCTTAAGCCTCCTGATGTCTTTCCTTTGTTTAATTATTAACAAAAGGAGATATGCTGTCAGCATATCACTGCTCTTAATATCAGCTAGGTTTATGGCTTTTTCCCCAGTTACATGGGTTAAAGTGATCTAGAAAAATTCTGTTTAACTTTTTTTTTTCCATCTCTTGCAATGAAAGTGATTTTTGGGACAGAAGTGCAGCAGCCAAGAAGACTATAAGGAATAAAACAGCGTTGAGTTAAAGTAACAATACTTTGGCCTCATTTAACTCAATTTATGCCAATCCCAGCCTATCAAACTGCTCCTGTGGGGATGTGCTGAATGATGTGCTCAAAAGGCCTGTATATTAACAAGTCTCTGGCAGATTTCTGTTTCTTTTGAAAATGCATCCAGGAAGTTTCTCATGTGAAATCCTGAAAGGGATGAATTTTGAGTCTCTTGATCCTCAGAGGAGGATGTGTGTGAATGCTTTATCCCCAAGAAGTAGCAAAACTGCTTTTTTCTGCAGGATTTGAAAAGATGCTCAAGGGTTTGCTGGACATCTTTTGTAAGGAGCCAGCTGCATCTTTAATGTCTTGATGGTTTAGGCCTTGTGCACTCAGGCAGAGTACCAACAGAAAAAATCTATTTAGTCAGGGTTACCTTCCCGTGAGGATGTAGTCATTACAGGAGTAATGGTAGAGTTGTGCCAGTTAACTTCCCTATGTAAACAGGGTCTGGAATGTTGTTTTTGTCCTTGTAATCCATTGAGAGGGCTGCAGGAGCAAAACCTAGATTACGGGGGTAAAACAATAAAGGATTGGATTTCATCCACAAAAAAAAAGGACTGGCAGCTATTCTGTTTGGTGAAATGTAGGCATTGATTAGTGATCCTGATAAGGTGGGTTTTTTTCCTCCCCATTGAAATGTGGGGAGGGAGAGGAGAAATGGGTGTGTCTAATCCAGAGGTGGACTCTAATCTTCATAACCTCCTGTTTCCTGGGTGCTTGTTTTTATCTCAGGCCCTGTATCTCATTGCTACTAATGGGACTCCAGAGCTGCAGAATCCAGAAAAGCTTTCACCCATATTCCGAGACTTCTTAAATCGCTGTCTTGAAATGGACGTGGAAAAGAGAGGTTCTGCAAAAGAGCTGCTACAGGTAGGTGATGGGGAACAAGACTGGAACAATGTCATCATACAATCCTGAGTGAGGCCAGGCTTAGGGGTGAGATCTTGTCTAAGGTTTTAAATACTGCATCAGCTGAAAGCACAAGCACAGCTAAGGTCACCTCTCGGGGGGAAAAAAACAACTGAAAACCACAGCCCTCAAACATGATCTATAATAAAGTGATAAGAGACTGCTCCCTTTCCAGTACTGGCTACTGGCAGCAGCTGTGCAGCGTGTTCTGTGTTCAGCCTTAAGTAATAGCTGTGTCCCAGGCCTGCCAGATGCTGAACCCCCTGATTCCCGTGGTTTCTTCACGTGGCTGGCCATGACATCTGGGTGTGTTTTCACAGTCTTGTCATGCTTGTTCCAGTCTGGACAGCAGGAAGGCTTCTAGCTATCTGATATTCTGGCTGTCTCCTTTTGGGAGGAGGGATCACAAGGCTCTTTGAAATGTTCATGGCTTCAATTAACTGGAGCATTTCACTTGTACCACATTTTGTCTGATACTACTCCTTAGAGATATGATGGAACAAAGCTTGTGAGATATCTTAATTATAGAATGGCTTGGATTGGAAGGGACCTTAAAGATCCTCTGGTTCCACTTCTCCTGCCATGGGCAGGAACACCTTCCTCTGAACCAGGCTGCTCAAAGCCCCATCCAACCTGGTCTTGAACATTTCAGGGATGGGGGCATCCACAGCTTCTCTGGGCAACCTCACCACCCTATAATCAGATATTTCACTGAAAGCCTGGTGTCTTAGTCTGAACTCACAGTGAAAGTTGAGGACCAAGCAGCCAGGACTTTTACCAACATGGATGAGAGGAGTGGTTTGTGTGTTCTCTCTGTCAAATTTGCCATGAGGGTGAAATATGTAAGTCTGTAAAATAGATCTGTGTTCAGGAACACTCAGACCTAATGCATCAGACAGTTTCCATTTTTTGTTTTCCTTTCTCTCCACTAATTTGTGTAGTGGGCTCAGACTTGGATGTGTTGCTGCCTTCTGAGACTGTAATGAAACATAAATGTCTGACAGTGCACTAGTAGCTGAAAGATCATTTTTTCTTCAGGACTTTTTATTCCTAAAATATCAGAAAAAAGTTATGTCCTGTTCCTTGGAGCAGGAGAACATTCTGACTGTAACACTTCAGTGTGTTCTTAACTACCTCGAGGTTTCTGAATTTTTACTTTTTATTTTTTTCCATCTCTGAAGCATGTTGCCTTGGGTGATTGATCCCTTTTGAATCTCAGAAGTCCTGCAGATTATTGTTGCTTTTTGTTTTCAGAACAGCTTGTGGACTTGCCCTTCATTTCACCTGAGAGCTGTTTTGATAATCAATACTGTTTTATTTAAAGAAGAGCACCTGTATAGGAGACTGAAAGGTGCTGTGTTGCAAGCTCTGTGCTGCTCTCCTAAATTTCAGCTGCTTTTTAAATTTATGATATCTGGTAGAAGGCCAAGGCAATGCTTTCTCCAGATCTGTGACAATGGGGAACAGGGAAATGAGAGGTGATTCCTGCACGGAGCCCTGTGCCTTGTGTCTGAATCACACAGGTTGGTTTTTACACCTTCTTTCACACTGGATTTCACTATAGATTTTGTGACTTTATAATTCCCCCGTCGAATTCGCTGAGTTTTGAGTGATCTTGAACATGTGTAAACATTGGCTAATTTAGCGCATGTTGGGTGCAAATCTCTTCATCACTTCAGGCAAGCCCCAAAATTTTGTGGAAGTAACAGATCTGGTTTCATGTGTTCAGAGACTAGAGTAGGTTATTAGATTTCATATGGATTTTGGTGAAAAAGCTTAGAGTAGCCACTTTTGGGGGCATATTCTGAAAAAAAAATCTAACCATTTTTCCTTTTGTTTTGTCCTAGCACCAGTTCTTGAAAATTGCAAAGCCTCTATCCAGTCTCACTCCTCTGATCATTGCAGCTAAAGAGGCAGCCAAGAACAACCATTAAAGTGGTGAAGTCAACACGGTCATCATGTCAAGACTTTTAGATGTTCATTTCAGAAACTGAACTACTTGCCCTTCTCCCCTTGTGCTCCTTCTTCACAGTGTTCTTAAAACTTTGACTTGCCCTGAAGGGTTGCAGAGGCATTGCTCACTGTATGTGGAAGGGCACACAACAGGGGTGTGCTGATCTTTCGTGGTGAATTGTCCTTCCATCCTCATGATGGGGACGAGAGGGGAAGAACATTTTGTATGGGTGAGAAGATCTTTCTGGGAGCATCTGAACCTGACCTACAAGTAGCAAAGCCAGTTTGTTCTCATATTTCTTATGGTGTTTATTTTTAAAAATGATGTGGAGCCTTATACCATGTTTATCTTAATAAATTAAATCTTTTGCTGGCTGCACTTTGCCTGCTTCTGCCAAGCTGCTATTACACCACGGAGGCTGCTCTGTGCTTTGGATGACTCAAGGAGGGAAGACAGCAGGCAGCAGCAATGTGAGCAGCTCTCAGCTGAGAGGGGAAAGAGGGGGTCAATGTGCATCCCTCCTGCAGCACTGCTGGATGCTTCGAGGAAGCATGGACAAGCCTCTGTGTGCTTCCTGCAGCCACTGAAGAACTTAATTCATGGACAATCTCTTTGCCAAATTGTGTGAACTGCCCCCTACTCCCCCCCTTCCCCCTTTATTGGCAACTCTACTAGTTAAACAAATCTCAAATATTTTTCTGTTGTTCTAGGAAATAAGTCACAGGGAAAAAAATGACAGAGAGCTCTTTTAGGGTTATTTTATCAGCACTGTGAGGCTTTTTAGAGATGCTGCCCTGCGTGATTAACCAACAGAGCAATTACTATTGTAAAGACAAGATTTGCCTGCAAAATATTTTGACAACTCTTGTTTCTTAGCGGAAGTCCAATGGAAAACAAACTGATAATGGATGCTGCTTTCTCTGTGGAGATGTGGGGACACAAATTTTTTGAAATGATGGTTTCTTTATGCTACTGATTCCTTGGGTTGCCAATAGTCTGTAAAACAACAGGAAACCTGGAACTACTAGAAGAGGGATTGATTGTAAACACTGGGCTTATGTTCAACTGTATACTGATTTTAAATAAAGTGACTGCTGCGTTTCTTAACTTGGGGCTAGAGAAGAACTGGAGAATTCACTGTCACCAGACAAGTCTGTCATTGCTCATATGGTCAACAGGTTCTTGAAAGTGTTGGATGAAGTAATTTAACCTTGTTTCTTACCCCTTCTTCTGCAGTCCTTTGGGATAGGGAGTAGCTCCCAAGGGCATAACTTTACACCTAGAGAAGATGGATGCAAAAACTGTGTATTGTAACTGGGGGAGCTGCTTTCTCTGTACTGCTTTGGTCACATATGGGTGAGTTTAAACCTATTCTGGAGTAACCTCTCATCTTTCTGTTGGACAGAAATTCATTCCTTCTTGCTGAGACCCGCTGCTGGCTCAGCCCTCTCCTCCCTGGACCTGGGCTTTAATTGAATATATTTTTCTGATTGGCTCCACGGTCCATGACAGCTATTACACCAGCTTTACTGGGTGTAGGTACTTTGTGAGTTCTTTTGCTTCTGAGGGGCCTTCTCCCATCCTTTGTGCTCCAGGGTGGTCACTGTTTGACAAAAGGCTGAGGGGTGAAGTCTATTGCCCAAATTTGCAGCCTTTCTCCCTTTGTGTACGTATATTTCATTACCCTGTATTGTTAAGTTTCCTCTCACAAAGCTTGTATCCAAGGATGAATTCCTTGGGCAAAAGTTTCCAGCTGCCAACCTGGAAAGGGATATGATCTATTGATGAGCTCATCTGCTTGGAGCTTAGATGGAAATTGTGGAATGGAAGGCCACTATGCTTGAATAATTTCCTTTGAAAAGGACTTTGTATTCCCTCTGGAAGACTCAGGATGTCAGATATGGGAGGAATAGAATTAGTGGCTAGATCTCTCTTGATCTAAAATCTCATTTGACTGGCAGATTTGGCAATTGACTATTTTTCAGGCAGCGCAGGGTTCCATTTGATCCACAATGTGTCTAATATCTTTGACTTCTCTTTAATTCCCTTCTCTCCTCCCTTCTCTGCATCTCATTGAGATAAGAACCTTAAGGCTGATGTGTCCTATCTGTGAGCACGTACAAGATTTTATTTTCCTGCAGCAAGATTTCTGCTGAACTTCCCCAAGCAAGATAGGAAAGGTTATTTTTATGTGTTTTAAGTTGCTCTTCTGGATCCTCTATTGCATAATGAAAAGCGATCAACAGTGACTATTTATCCCTCCTCTTACAATGTGCTTCTGTCTTGTGGACTTCCACATGGACTCGGTCCTGCCTGGTTTCTGTTGGCTGCTGGAGAGGGATGTTGCCAAAAGCCTTTCCTTCTGCTAGGAAAAGCTGTAAGACTGTGCCCATGCTTGTGTGTCATCTTGTCCCTGGCTGTTTTGTCCCCACTCGTGGGGGGTGGGTGGGAAAAGGAGGCGAATGCTACAGTGTGCCTGGACCTAGTTTCTAGTTACCAGACACATCACGTTTTTATGTTCTCAGAAAATCTTTAAAAAATTGTAATTACCCTAATCTTAGTAGAATGGGTTTATTTTGTTCTGAAATGCATCCTTTCCTCCTCTCTCCTTTTGTGTGTAAGTCACCCAGCACCAGCACCTTTGTTAGCTTTTGAAGAGCCCTTCCTGTCTACAGCACACTCCTGTCTACAGAGGGCTCTTAAATAGCAACTTTTTGACTTAAAAAAATAAGGCTTATTTTTCTGAGAGTATCTTGTGCCTGCTGTTACTTGAAAGTGACTCCAACTGGACAGCTTCTTTTGTGCTTTTTTCCCCCCTAACTTTCTCTTATTAACTGATTTGCCTGAGTTGAAACCATTTTTAATCACAGCCCTTAATTATTAATTTGCCTGCTAATATTGAAGTTCTCTCTTCCATATTAGAACATTAAATATTCAATTGTTTTGACTGTTCTTTCAGAAAATTGATTTCCTTTTTGAGAGATGTCAAGCAATCTTGTACCAGAAATAATTTCATATCCTACGGTTTACAAAGGGCTTGGTGGAGGGAGAGGCTAAAACACATCTTCTTTTCTTAAACACAGAGATTGTCTTATTTAAGTATCAATTGGTATCTTCAATAAGACTTTTCCTATGTTTCAAGAGTGGGCATTGATTTGTATTACTTTAGCTGTTAGGGTTTTTTAGGGTTTAGAGGTTTTTTAAACGAACAATTTCACTTGGGTCCAAGAGTTTGTGTGTGAGAGGGGTATGGAGACTATGTGGGAAGAAGACAGGTTATTTGGACAACACTGTCAGGCACATGGTGTATTCTTGGAGTTGTCCTGTTCAGGGCCAGGAGTTTGACTCAATGATCCTTGTGGATCCCTTCCAACTCAGGATATTCTGTGATTCTGCGAGGCTGAGAGCGAAGAGCCACGACAGGGATGGAGGACACAGCACAGCTGGCTGATTGCAGTAGCACACCTTTAGCCATCCCTGAAATCTTCATTGAATGGATGTGCTTTTAAAGAACATGAATCTGATTGATTTGTTGCTACAGGCACTTCTCTAGGCAGGCATTATGCTCCTAACAAACTGCCTTCCCTTTTTAAATAAAAGGGGTGCAGGGATTTCTCCAGCAAAGGAGGCTCCTTGAGAAAGGAGGTTTCCATGGAGACACTTACTTGACTTAAACAATCTGGCTAAGGCTTGAGAAGAGGTTTGGTGGGTAGATACCACATCGACACAAAAGCCACTGTTTTGCAAAGCAGCTGGAGCTGCTGCAGTGTTCTGTTGCCAACTTGATGCCCCTTTACAGGGGGTTGGTTAAGAAAAAGTGCTGAGAATGTTGCCTGGTCAGGATTGTGAGGTGTATAGAAGTCTGGCTCTTCTTAGCTGAGATCTTGGTTAGTGTTCTAATCTATCTGTCTCAAAATGCTGCAGGTCAGTGTAAGTAGGGCTCATTTGCAGCAGAGTACTGTGCAAGGAAGGGTTGCAATGGTCTGTAGTAGGTGCTTGCTTTCTTAGAACCCACCCTTCTTGGCTGACAGCAAAATGGGTTCTGCCCAGTTTCCAAGAATAATATTTGTTTGAAGCCCACTGCTAATTAAGAGCATAGTCCATTTGTCTGGTGAATGACAACATCTTCAGTGTTAAAATTGGTAAAGGTGAACTGATTATCTGCTCACCTTTCCCCCATAAAATGGTAAGACTTTTTAATGGCTTCTTGCTTCGGCTGTAATAGAGCCTGTAAATGTATTTTGGGGTCATAAGCCCAACTGGATGGAGCATGTGTTCAACGAATGCTGTAGGATCTCATAGTCTGTTGCTAATGACAGCTCACGGTGGCAAAGGTGGGATGTTGGAGAAGCAGTTGCCACCTTTGACAAGGAATGGTCAACAGAAACACAACTGCAATACAGATGGGAGCTGGACAGAAACTTGCTACCAGAATGGAGCCTACAGCGAGTGGTGGGAAAGAAACAGAGTTAGTCAAAAGGTAGGATGAAGCAAAGGTTAAAACTTCAATTACACAGTTGCTGAGGAAATTCTGGGAGTGCCACAGTAGCCTGCTGCATCTCAAGGCAGCAGCATCTCTGAAGGAGGAGAGCAGAAAGGAGCCTGGGAAAGGAAAAGGTGCTGAAAGTGGAGAGAGCTGATATGGCTCTGAGTCACAGCCTGTGCTAAGAGCTGGAGCTAATCCAGGAGGTTCACAAAAAATGCCAAAATTCAGCTGAAATGGAAAAGTGGAGTTAGAATGGAGGAGATGGCCTTGATGTGCCAAGGAACTGAAGAGAGAGGCCAGATTTCCTAAATGTGTGAAACAGCAGAAACGAATTCAACACAGGCTTCTGTGGATGACAAGCAGCTTGTTCCCTCCTGCCTTGCAGCATCAGTGTCTTGTCTTTTTGAGATCAGCTCTTCTTTGGGATCATATTAGCAGCCACCCAACTTCAGTCTTGTGTTTGTAAAGAAGGCTTTTGCTCTGCACATACTAATTTCTGACTGCAGCTCTCCACTGTTGGATGTCTTTGTGTCATGTCCCACCTGGAAATACAGAGGCTGTTGCAGTTTTAAAATCTGCTGGATAATGTACTTCTTCCCATGCTGCATTGGCATAACTCCTGTACTGTACTGCTGGGTTTGTTTGATGTGCCAGGTCAGCTCAGCCATTTTAAAAATAAAAATTGAAACCTTAAATAAAACCTTGATTAATTATTCGGTTCTGCTTGACTTGCTGTTTCAATGATCCTTCCAGTGATAGTAGAAATGAATGGGGGTGCTTAAGGAGGAGTTGTTTCTCTGACCTGTTTTAGATTAATCAGATCTTATTTGATTGAGCAAAGTGACTACACTAAAAGCTGTTGAAGCAAGTGTGACCTTCACCACTTACTTTAACTTGTTTGGACATAGTTAATGTTCTGGAAAGCAGGCTTGGAAGCAGCTTGAAGAAAAAGAGAAGGAAGCTCGGATGGTTGTTTTCTCTGCAGGTAAAGTTTGGTGTCTGAGGCTCCTGGTAGGAGGAGGAAATCAGGGGTGGGTTTGAGATGAGTATGTGCACCCAGCTTCCCAGCATCACTTTCTCTTTCAGGATTGGTACCATTAGGCTGATGACAAGAACAGGAGTTGATCATACTGCCTGGGTATCATCTGGCCTGGATGTTTTACTTGAAGCCTGAGAAGCCCAGCCAGTGCTGAGAGGACTTTCTGAGGTCAGCACCTGTGGAATATGGGGGTGAGGAGCAGTGAGAAGCTCTGACAAGCTCCCATGAGTCAGCTGGGTGCGGGGCCAGGTTTTAGAGATGTCACTGAGAGAAACGGGAACACCTTGAATGGGGGACTTGACCAACTGGAATAAGGAAATCAATGTGACTCCATAAAATCCCCTCTGCTTAGAACAGATGCTGGAGCTGAAGATTGCTTTCCATCAGCTCTTTTTCAGGAAAGCCAGGGGAGATACCCATCAAATTGTATTTTACAAAGATGGGGACCCCATTGTTTGAGCAAGAGGAACATTGCAGCTGAACTGGCAGGGATTTGGGGTGATCCTTTTTGCCATGACGTGGCAGCATCCTGTGTTGGATGTCCTTGTCCCATTAAAGAAAAGAAATCTGACTGTGCCAACACCACCTCCCCTTCATAAAATCACGGAATGGGTTGAAATTACCTTAAAGATCCTCTAGTTCCAACCCCCCTGCCATGGGCAGGGTCACCTTCCACTAAACCAGGTTACTCAAAGCCCCATCCAACCTGGCCTTGAACACTGCTAGGGATGGGGCATCCACAGCTTCTCTGTGCAACCTGTGCCAGTTCCTCACCACCCTCACAGTGAAGAATTTCTTCCTAAAATCCAAACTAAAACTTCTCTCGTTCATTTTGAAGCCATTACCCATTGTCCTGTCACTCCATGCCCTTGACCAAAGTCCATTTACAGCTTCCTACAGCCCCTTTAGGTACCAGAAGGCGCTCTAAGGTCTCCACAGAGTCTACTCTTTGCCACTCTGAACAACACCTCTTCCTCCAAAGCTTCAGAAAGAAGGGTACCAGGCAAACTTTGTTTGTGGTAGTGCATGTCCCCCAAAGTGTCCCTGAAAATAATAATGGATTGGTGTCTGGTGGCTCTATCCCCTGCCCCATGGAGGAGGCATAGTGTATTCTACTAGCTAGCATTCTAACTAGCTATCCATGATTTCTGGGGAGAACTTTCTGTCTTGGAGGCTTCTTCTCTTGAGATGAACTTGGTTGAGTTGCTCAGCAGTGGATAGGGGATGGAAGATGTTGGGCAAGGCTTTAAGAAATGATGACTTCAGGGAAGGATAACTTGTCTGAAGACCCTTCAGAACCCAAGGCAACTTTCTTTGAAGGTAAGCTCATAATCATATTTAAAAGCAGATACTTATTGAAGGCTTATTTCATAGCTTAATAGCTGAGGAGTCAGATAAATAATTCTGGAGATGGACACAAGGTGACAATGCCTTGTATGAGATCAGCTGATCTACAGAGGGGGAGCAGGGGAGGAAAGACAGCAAAAAGCTTTGAGGAAAACACAGCTTTGGGTCCGAGCCAGACACAGCAAACTGGCAGCTAAGTCCTAGCAGGAGCAGTTATTCTCTGTGCAACTGCATGACATCAGTTTATTTAGGAATGAAATGGGGGAATAAGTGGTAGGAGAAGCAATACACTGGCAGGTGGTACAGAGAAGTGTACTTTATCACGTGCTGCAGGAACACTGTAGCTCCTCGTGCAGAGGATGCTTTGACTGGGTCCCTCATTTTATAACAGCACCCAGAAGACTTCCAAGTTTTGGTCCTCAAGCTCATCTTTGAGGAGGATCTGTAGTTTGAGCGCGGTAAGCAGGGAGCTGGCCAGGCTTGCCTTCCTCATTCCTGGGGCTGTGCTGCCCTCTCCCGGCAGCTGCACCAAAGTAGTCTTTTCCTTTCATGTTCATTTTTTATGCGCAATGTAAAAAGGAACTTTTTGTGTTTCTTTTGGAGGATGCACGCTGAAGGCATCCGGGGCACAGGGGAATGGATAAGGAGATCATCCTGATGTGGAATCTGGTGTCCCCTTATGTCTCTTCTCTTGTGACCACCCCACCTCCAGCTTCACTCCCCCCACATTTTTAAGTTGCAGCAGCCTCGTAAGGCAAATGTGTTTCCCCAGACCATGGGTTATGCGTGAGCCCTCTGCTCCCATCCCAGCATGGGTCCCTAATGCTCACCGACACCCCTGTGCTTCCCCCAGGTGTGGTGGGACTTTCTGCTGGGCCAGATCTACTCTGACAGAGGGGTTAAGCCTGGTAAAGGGGCCACAATGGCTGGCAGGGTTGAGAGAGGTTCTGGGCAGAGGCTCCTCCCCTGGTAATGCAGTCAGGGGCAAAGTGAGCCCCGGCTCATCCTTCATCCCACACCTTGAGCTCTAAAACCATTAACCTGCATAAATTTGGGGCTAGCAGCATTTCTGGCAGTCAAGGTCATGGTTGTGCTCTCCAGATGTGCAGCTCATGTGTGCCTGGATCATGCCCTGGAGGGCAGTGGGTGGATAAGAGTCTTTTCTCACCAGTGGAAAGCTGAAATGCTCAAAGGTCGACAGGGGAATGAGTCTTGACTGGCACAGGGGAACAGTGAACTGGGGGGCAAACTGCTCCCTCAGTCCCACTCCTTTTCATTCCCCAGCCTCATGGCTGCATGAAAAGTGAGTCCCTAGATGGGAAGCATCCACTGCCTTTTTCTATTCCTCATATTTTCTAACCACATCAGCCTCTAACCCCGCCTCTTACTGAAGGCCTTTGTGTTTTCTAGTCACTCTGAAGCCCACAAGGCTTTGGGAACAGCCCAACCCAGGGACACTGTAAATTCTCCCATCTCATTTGCATCATGAAGAGAATCCACCAGGTAGGTCCCAACCCAGGAAGGACCAGCAAGAGAGCAGTGGTAATGCTGGGGCACAGAAAGGTGGTGGTGTCCCCAGAGCAGGCATCAGCCAGTTCAGGTCTCCCCTTACACAGGGAGAGTGGGTTGGGTGCTCCTGAGTGGGTGCAGGAGCTTTAGGCAATGTCACCACTGGTGCTGGTGTGCTGGGGAGGTCTCATTTATGGTGGGTCCCACTGGTCAGCCTGTGTCTCCTCTCCTATGCCATCCACCATGTGAAGGGTAAGAAGCACCCATTGGGTTCTCTGTACTTACCCTGGTGATGACAAGTGTCACCCGGGAGGCTCCTTGGTGACAAAGCTGCAGCAAGCAAAGAGCCTGAGTGGTGGGAACCATCTTTGCTAGTCCAAAATAGGACAGCAGCTCTGAGTCCCCACAGAAGTCTTTGGCTGCTCAGTTCCCTGAAGGGTGGTTTATTACCCTGGGATAGTGGGGGATCTTGCTGCAACATCCCTACTGAGGAGCAGCAGGGTGTCCCCATCACTCTCCAGGGAGGCACCCTCAGAGCAGGGGCTAACACAGACTTCCAGGTTCACTGACCAAAGAGGAGGAGGAGGCAGCACAGAACAGCTGTGTGCTCAAAAAACAAAACTCTGAAGTGCTTCACTCCTGAGATATGTCACGATCCTCCCTCACCATTTGCCATGTTACATTTCTTGGACACAGAAAAATTTGGCCAAGGGTTTGACCTTCACTCGTCCTTGCATGATTTTTCCCCTCTGGAAGTCCCTTGGCCTTTCAGGGTACCTCAAGCTCTATCCTCCTGGGTGTGCTGGAATCCCCTGATTTCTTGCCAGGAATGCACAAAATGATGCTGTTTCTTAAAGGATAGCCACAAACTATGGAAGAAGAGCGAGGACTGTCCCTTTGTCCCTTCAGACAAGGCTGTATAAGCTCCAGCAGCTGCCAGCCCTGCCGTGGGAGAGCAGGCAGCAGAGCTGCTGCAGCAGCAGCTGTGAGAGGCAGAGTTTGTCCCCTCCAGCTGCTTTGAGGACGATGTAAAAGCTCTCTCCATCCACTCAATACAGCCTGTATTTCTGCTGGGGGGCTTGTTCCCCACAGTCAGGCTCTTGATGTATCTGCCTGGTGTCCCTTCCTGCCCACCCGAGGGGTGTGGCTTTCCCAGAAACAATGCTCAGAGCCCCTGGTGTAGCCTCAGGACTTGGGAGGACTTGCCTGGCAATTCGATGTGCATGAGGTGATTTTTTGAGTTTATATTTTTACTCTCAGGTTGCACACTCCAGAAGAAACTGCCAAGTCTTGGGCTCAACTGGCTGGACTTTGCACCATTATCCAGAGCCCCTGCTGTCCTTGGGAAGGGACAGCAGCATTTCTTGGGAGCAAGTGCATTTAAAAACAACTCTGATCAGCCCAAGCAGCCTGAGAAGTGTTAGTGAGGGACATGTCCCAGGATGCAGGAGTTGGGCCAGGCCCAGGTTTCCTTGGAGGCTTGCCAGCATCCTGCAAATCCTGCTGCTCCCCATTTTCACTGTGCCTCTACTTTACCCCGAGTACCCCCACAGCAACACTTTGGGGGGAGGTGATGCTCTTCCTGTTTCTTGTGTGTTGGAGCTGTGTTTCAAAGGGCTCAAGCTGGGAGATGGCAAGAGGTCCTCCCAGCTCACCCCTTCCTCTGCAGCCTCATCCTCTGGGGCTTGATGTGAAGCTGACTGAGAACATATTTGTTCTTGGACATGGTGTGCATTGAGAGGCTGGAGGAGTGTCTGCTCTCTTGTGATGGGGTGTGGAGCTGGCCAGGGTCTCTTTCTTCCCTCTCAGCCCATGCTCTGTGCCTCCAGGGACTGACATTTCTGCTTTTTGGTGGGCTACTGCTTGTTGAAAAAAGCAGATGCTGCTCTCCCCTGAATGTGGGTCTGAAGCTTGGATCAGTTCAGGTCACTTCCTTCTCCCCCCTACCTCCTTTATAATTCCTGCCATGAACTGTGCCATTTCTAGCATAAATCTTACGGAGACATAGTTATCTGCATGAGTCCCTGCTCTGAAAGTTCAGCTGTTCCTTGGGCAAATGTGCTGTGTGGGATGGGGAGCATGATGGGGACACACACTGGTCCCTCATGCTGCCAAGGCAGAGTGTTGTGAGAGGACAAATGTCCCACGGTGGTGAGGACTTAGGGTAGGAGGGTGTGAACATATGTATTTCCCAGCAAAATATTCCATTATGTGGCTGGCAGCTGGGAAGGGACACCATCCCCATTCCCTGTTTGTGCCATTTTTGCCCTGGGTTTATCTTCTCCTGACACAAACAGAGGCAAAACTCACTTTTTTCAAGGCTGACCTGCCCTGCCCATCTCTCCCCTTGGGGAGGGTTTGCACAGCACCAGTCCCTTGCAGGCATTTCCTTTATGGACTCATATACTCCAAGGTTGGACTTGCTTGTGGCAGGGTTCCAGGAGATCCTTGCTTACCTTTATTTCCAATTTCTGGGAGGACATTGACTGGAACACTGGATGAGGATTTTGTGCTTGAGACAAGCTGGTGAACTCTGAGCTGAAGATACTGAAGCCAGAGCAGTGTCTGCTCAGCTGATCAGGTGTTTGCCAGGTGTTTGGAGAGCAAACTGATGCTGAATGCTTTGCATCTCTATACCCAGAAGGAAGCAAAACCACAGTGATATTTTAGGGGAGAGAACAGGTATTTGGGGTTTTCTTTGCATGTTAGGAGGTAAGACTATGGTAGGGCTTTTAATAAGCTTTTTCATTTTTCAGGCTCTTACCTCCACTGAAGGAGCTTTTTTTTCAGCTGATGATGTTGCTCAACCCTGTCCCTTTATCTTCATGTAACCCTTGGGGTTCATCCACACCATGAGGACACAGCACCTGGAAGAATGTCAGCCTGAACAGGGATGATGGTGAAGGCCCTTCAGAACGTATTTTGGGGAGTTGCTGACCCTACTGCTGTCTTCAAAGGCAGAGCAAAGTGCTCTGGCTCTCTGTGCTCTCCACTACTCCTTAAGCCTTCCAGGCCACCCCATGCCATGCTTCCCCTGGCCATGGACCTTCAGGACCTCAGTGTGGCCCCGTGACGAAGCTGGGCTCAACATGGCCCAAATACATAAGGAGAAAAATCCAGTGGATCAACTCAGGAGATTAAAACTGCAGGGTACCTGGAAAAGCTGCTGCTTCCTAAATCTCATTAGTGCCACCAGTCTTCTTAATCTCACCCTTTCCTGCCCTATTTATCAGATTTCCAGGAATTAGACCATAAAGCAACTAATTTTTCTAGAGGCTCACACACAGTCCCATGCATTTTTTACTCCAAGCAAAGTGTTAGCTGGAGAACCAGCAGCGATAGAACCAGCTGCTTCTACCTTCACATCTTGTGGTTCCTGCATTTATTTAATTCCAGTTCTCCCAATTCCACAGGAGGAGTGATGTTATTTTAGGACCAAGTGCTAAGTAAGGATTAGCAAGGCTGTTTTAAAGTGGAACTCTTCTGTGCCTTCTGCTCATTGCTGAGTTTCGGAGTGAACCAGGCTGTCACCTTTATAGCTCACCTAATTAAAAGTTTCTCTTTGTGATGTGAACTGCACAAAAACGTCTGGACCATCCTTTCTGCCTGTTCTTGTCCTCTCTGTTTCCATGGGCAGTTTGCTGATTTTGCTTTTGAGGGACCCCCTGATCTGTCTTTACATCTAACAAGAAAAATCCCCATGTGGGAATCTACAGGGATAGAAAGACTGCACCAGTGGTGTTTCAGAGAGCCCTCCAGGGCTGGAGGGGGTGTTTGCTTAGCTTCTAATGCATGAGGTTGTGCAGCTCCCTGTCCTGAGAAACTTTGTTATGGGATTTTGCCTCTCTGAAAGCCCAGGGTGCATTGGAGGTTACAAAATCTAACCTGCTTTTGTTTTGCAGACCTGTCCCCTCTCCCCCTTCAAAGGAAGTTGTAATTCTAATAGGATTTAGATATTAAAGCCCAAAACCATGCAAAAAACCAAGTAAAATAAGCAGTTTTGCATCCGGGGTTGTTCAGAAATCTGGTGCAGTGGATTCCTGCCTGGGGCTTATAGCCATGGAAAATATTTTCATGGAGGAGGTTTAGGAGTTTAAATTCTGAGGGTCAACAATGACACATCTTTTCCAAATCTCTTTTGGGATATTTCCTCAGACCCCATCCTTTGGACATTTAATTCTGCCAAGGTGGCACATGAACACCAACCTCTCCTGTTCTGGGTGGGCAAGGGATAAATGAATCAACCCCAGGTTCGTCCCCAAGTCCCGGGTGTCACCCAGAGCCATGCCATGAGCAGCTGCCTGTGTCCCATGATGAGATTTTAATTTTTCTAGCCTTGGGGACAGAATTTATTAAGCCTCTCATGGCCCCTCCTCCCGTGGGAGGGACGGCTCCAGCAGCCTCTCTAATACCGGGTGTCACACAGCGGTGCCACCATTCGCGTCCCGGAGTGTCACAAGCAGAGGACACAGCCACCCAAGTGCAGCGGAAAGCAAAAATAGCCCCTCCATGTGCGTCACGGCGCGGTGAGTTACCTCCTCCCTCCTGACTCCCAAAGATGCTCCTGCCCGCTGAACTTCACCCCTGCCTACTCTTCCCGGCTTGCTTTGAAAGTTAGCGCCGAGGTGGAGATATTTTTTTTCACTTTTCCTTTGTTATCTGTGGATTTTTTGAGTGTGTTGGTTGGGATGTGACAGCGGGCGATTGACCCGGCTCCCGCCCGGGCTGAAGAGAGAAACGAAGCGCTGAGCGCCGGAAAATAGGGAGAAACCGTAACAAAAGGGTAGGGAAGGGGGTGATTTGTGAGCAGAGAGCTTTCTGGTAGTTTGCTGGGGAGGAGAAGGTGCTCGGCAGTCCTGCTTCACCCAGGTTCCGTGTGGATGAGTTGGCTGTGACCTGTTGAGCGGATAAACGGGAGCCGGGATGAGACGGGAGCGGCGGGTGGCTCATGGGGTCGCTGTAGCTGGGGCAGTGGTGGGAGGGAAACGGCGGCTGAGCATTTGCAGTCCTTGGGATAAAGGGCTGTTTCCATAGTAAAAGGGAGAAAGGAGCCTCTCTCTTTCTTCCCCTGAGCTTGCCTAGCGTGTGAACGGGGAGGTTGACTCAGGAACAAATAACTCGTGAAAGGGTAACATCTGGGAACAGCTGTAAATAATCACCACTTGGTTAGAAAGGCTGGAAGCAACACTACAGTCCACCATCTGCCCTGATGCTGCAGTCACCCTGGGAGCTGTGATGGGCAGCTTTGGAAAGCAGCTCGGTTTGCAGCTGAAACAGGATTTGACCCTGGCTTTAGGCTGCTGTTGTAGTCCGAATGCTTCCACGTTATTTGTAGGCATAACCACAATTAGCAATGAAACAGGGGAATTTTCACTTCTAGGAAAGAGTGAATTTTTAATTCAGTAACAGGCACTCAGCAGATGTGAACCTGGGGACCGGCACTGGGGCAAGTTCGTTGCAAAGTGAAAACTTTGATTAGCTGGAGGTCCAGCCCATGGTGTACATCACCTTCTCTTCCCTTCTGCACTTTTTCTGGGAATCTGACCTCACAATGTAGCATCTTCCCTGATAAGTTCTGGAAGATGATACCAGGTGGAAGGACAAGAGAGAACAGAAATTATTTCCTACGGGTGCTTGAAGATTTTAAGCTGAATTTAACAAGAAAAGGCATGATGTACTATAAAACCAGCTGGATTTTAATTAAAAATTGTTCTGAATGTGAAAGGAGGCAAAGCTGTCACTTCCTTTATAACTTTACCGTTGAAATGTCTAAAAGATGTGCAAGATTTTCAGGGTAATTTGAAATCCTCCTAGAGAATACAGACGCAAAGCTTGCTCTCATGACGAATTCTGGGACTTCCTTATGCCATGACATTGGACCAAGGAGGTGAGCACACAGTGTCTTTATGTATCATTTCTGGTGATGGAAACACACTTCTTTAAATTTAACTGTGCCAGCTTTGTTGTGAGAATGCCTGCAGCTCACAGTGTACCTCTGTGCAAATTGTTACCGTACAGTTTCACTTAGTGTGATAAAGAATCAGCTAAAATAAAAGAGAAAGTTAGTTTGGTTTTTTTTCCTAGAAGTTTGTGGCCTTCTGACAGTATGACCTTCTTTTCTTTGCAAACCCAGAGGGCCTTCTTCAGGCAAATGTTTCTGATTGTGTGTAGACACTTTCAGAAGCTACCGCTTACCAGCTGAGACACACGTGCTCCAGTGTGGAGCAGATCCTGCCCATTGGCAAAGCCCCAGCTCGGTGGCTTTGCATGGGGGACAGGCTGCAGGGAGCTCTGCAGTGGTCATTCCCTGTAGACTGCAACACCATGCACATGTGCAGCAACAGCCTGGTTTTGGTCCAAACCTGACTCCATGTCTCAGGATATCTTGCAGGAAGAGATCTGTACCTCATCCTGAAGTGACCTGGTATGTGTTGGCCTGTAGAACTGCCCCAGAGACCTCTGTGGTGTGCAGCAAACAAGGGTCTTGGGCTCCCTTTTAGGTAAGCAGATAGCATGAAAAGTTGGGAGAAGATCCTTTGTGTTACAGATCTTACTGAAAGGAAAGAGCTGGTGTGGGTAGAGCAGCTTGGTCATATTACCTGTGATGCACCCTGAACTGTGCCTTCATGGCAGGATGAGTTCTGAGGGTGCACAGGCTCCACATTGCACCCTCTGCTCCAGCTACAGACACATGGTGCAAGGGAGCTGAGCAACCAGCCTGTAGGTGCTGGTCTTTTTAGCACCTTGTCCTCATCCAGTTCTTCATCTGCTGGACACTCTTGTCCCAGCATCATCCCAGGACACACAGCTGGCTGCTTTGTGGTGGCTGAGGGCTTGACATTTTATAAAATCCCAGTAATCAGAGGGTATCTTTGATCATGTTCCCTGTTATTCTCTCCACCAGCAGGACATTGGCGTTTGCTGCGTATCTTGCTCTCTCCAGGAAAAGAGATATTTCAGAAGCTTGAACAGTAAGATGTCCCTTTCCATGGCAGAGGGTTGGAACCAGCTGATCTTGAAGGTCCCTTTCAACCCAAGCCATTCTATGATACTTTGATTTTATGAATGTGCCTGTGTCATGGCACAGTATTGATCCTATTCTCCTATTTTTATATTTGCCTTGCCAGTCTTTGAGGTGTCTCCAGGGAAGATGCTGTGTTAAGCATGATAACCTGCTGTCAGGGTCAGGATGGACTCTCCATGCTCCTGGCCCAGGTCCTTTCTGGTGGCTGAGCAGTTGTACCCTATGTGAGTGCACATGATGCTGTAGCAAGATAGAGAAGAGAAACCCTGTCCTGGGACTCATCCTCAGAAGATCTGGTGCCTAGGGAAGCTGTTGGGGCTACCACAGTGTGCCAGCTCTTTTCTTTCATCAACACTTGCGAGGAAAGGTGACAGGGTAAGAGCTTAGCTGTGATGGTGGTGTGCTATAATAGCAGCAGGGAGCACAAAAATAGCAGCAGGCAGGGAAAGAGGGCAGGGCTGGGGGAATGCGTGCACGTGTGAGTGAGGCTGTGGCTGCTGCCTGGGAGGTTGTTTTGACGTCAGCTCCAGTGTTGGGGGCAAGAAGAAAGAAGCACATATCTGCAAGCAGGGCATGGGCCAGGAGCAGCTCCAAGCATCACTACAGGCCTGCTGGAGTCTCAGGCTGGAGTCTCAGTGCTCGTGCAGAAATGCTTTAGTCAGTCCCTGCCTTATTCTCCTGCTTCATTTCCTGTCTTCTCCAATGCAACTGTGAGCAATTCCTTGTTTCTCCAGCTTCCATCTGCTCCAATTAGGCTGGAAGGCCCTGGAAGGTTTTCAATCCCTGACACTTTTACAGCTCTGAGCCTCAGTGACAATTACGGGTCCGGTCCTCTCTGCTTCGGCCGCCCCGGCTGCCGCCACCGACTCAGTCTGGTCCTTTCGGCAGCTGCTCTTAATCACTGACCTTACTTTGGAAGGTCTCCAGAGTTGGAGAAATGAAAGACACTTTAGAAAACAAGGAGGGGGGAATTGGCAAAAGCAGTTGCTTTTTAAAAGACTACTTATTTCTTAAGATGTACTTGCTACTGATTAACCTTTGCTCTGTGATTGTTTTAATTGATTCATGCCTCAAAGCTGTCAGAAAGGTTCTGTGGGGTCATGGTGCCTCTGTCCTAAGTGCTCTCTTTCCCTGTAAAGCTTTTAAGAAGTTTTTCATTGAGCACAACCCAATCCTTGCAAGAAATTCAGGTGAATGACGCCAACCCTTTTATCTTCTCCATCCCTCAGATTTTCCAGCCTTCATCTTAGTGCTTTGCTGCTGTGACCTCTTCCTTCCCTCCCTGCTGCCAGTTGGCAACCTACTCCCAGGCTGGGCCTGTTCTGTATTCCTTTGCAATTCATGGCAAATGGTGTTTTGGGGGCACGGGGTTGAGTTTTTGGCCCTTCTCTGGTAAGAATGAGGCACTGTAGGGTTAAGTACTACTTCCCTTGATCAGCCTGTTGGTGCCTTACGTGTTCCTACCCATGGGCCCAACTGTGGTCCCTGTGACTGCTTCATGTCATCCCACATGCAGAATTCCTGTGGCTGTCCCTTTGTATGGCAACAGGATGACAACCCCCTGGCAGCTGTGGCCTTGTCCTCTCTGTGCCAGGATACAGAAGTTCCTTGAAGGTGAACTGGCAAGGCTTGCTGAGTTTAAGCGATGAATGGCCTTTCGTTTTGGGCTGGGGCTCGTGCCCTGGCACTCTGGATGTGTGTGAGGCCATTCATCTGGCCTGTTTAGACATCTGCCCTTGCATGAGCTGATTTGTGTCCATTTCTCTTTGCTGGCTATTCTGGGCCATCAGTGTGACCACTTCAAACACAGAGGAGATGAAACACGAGTCTGATGAGGAGCAGCTGAGGGAGCTGGGAATGTTTAGCCTCAAGAAAAGGAGACTGAGGGGGCACCTTAATACTCTCCACCTTAATACTCTCCACAACCACCTGAAAGGAGACTGTAACCAGGTGGCATCTGTCTCTTCTCCTAGGTAACGAGATGAGAGAAATTGGCCTCAAGTTGCACTGTGGGAGGTTTAGATTAGATATAACGACAAATTTCTTCACTGAAAAGGTGCTCAAGCATTGGAACAGATTGGCCAGGAAAGTGGTGGAGTAACCTGGAAAAAATGTGCATATGTGGCATTTGAGGACATGATTTAGTTGGTAGGTTTGACAGTGTTAGGTTAATGGTTGGACGTGATATCAGAGGGCTTTTCAATCCTAATGATTCTACAATTCTAACCAGTCCTCCACGAAGACCAAGGGAAGAATGAAAACACCCACTCCAAGTTCTCAGCTAAAGAAATCACTTGTTTCCTCCAGGATGATGGGGTGTGAGTGCCACTGGGTGCTGATCCAGCAGATCTGACTGTTCTGTGTGTCCTTGGCCCTGAGGAAGTCCATCAAGGCTCTGCCCATAGGTTATCCATGCTAATCTTCTTGTTTTGCTAAGAGAACTCCATGTCTCACACTAGCAGATGGATGAAAATCAAATGAGCCATTCAATCCTCACCTGCTGATCTTGTGGCACTGTTGGCACAACCCTGAACCGGGAAACTGAGGCTTTGGGTGATGGCTGCACTGCATCTGTAGCTGGAGGTTAGGTCAGAGGATTTGTGTGTCAGAATATCCTGTTGCTCTGAAGTGAGTTCAGAATTTTCTGAGTTGGCTTGTGCAGAATTGTGGTAGTGTTTAATTATCAGAAAAGGAGTTCTCTCTGAGAACAGCAGCACCACATTCTTATGGTGCAAAATCTATCTAGCCCTCATGCATTTGGATACTGGAAATAACTAAATGGATAAACTTCGGTCTGCTGACATGGAAAGCATCCTTTCTTCCCTTTTCCTCCCCTCCTTGCAGGGTGTTTTGCTCCAAGGCTTGAACTTTAACACCCACAGCCTGGGGGAGGGCTAGAGCTGGGGTCTTCAGCACAGTGGCTGTCCAAGGCCCCTGTCTTTGTCCAGGCAGAATAGTGCTCTGCAGAGCTGCTGAGCAGTGGTGTGCAATCTGGAAACCTCTTTTCTTCTCCCCTCTTGGCTCAGGGACAAAGTCTTGCCCCAGAGATGATGCTTGGAGTGATGCACAGCTCTCAGTGGGGCTGGGGGGTGGAGTGGGTCCCCTACACTGTGTCCCAACCTCCTCGTCTCCTCTTAACAGCAGGGCACAAAGAGCCACTTAGGCATTCCCAGGAGCAGAGAGGGACCCAAGCCAGGGCATGCTGAAATGCACAAAGTAGGATTTATATCTTCAAAGAAATATTTCCCTCCTTTCTGAGCTCTTTTTTATTTTTTTTTCCAAGGGATTTATTCCTCCTTCTGCTCCCACCCAGGCAGGCTTTGAGGCGTGGAAGCACTTTTTGCCTCCCCACAGTGGCTTTTCAGTGGTGGGAGAGTGACTTCTTAGAAAGCTCTGGGCCACCCAGGGGCAGAGCCCGGGGCTGTGCCCACGTGCTGCACAGGGCTTAGCTGAGAATGACTGCACACATTGCTGCTGGTGACACTGCACAGCCACGAGCACAGTGAGAACAAAAACTCTTCCCTTCTCCTGTTGACCAGGCTGAAGTGTGGGGAGCAGCATCTCACCCCAAACTGCTCATGTTGAGTCTCTGTTTTCAGGCATGACCTGGGAAGGTATAATCTCAGCAATGCCCCTGATTCCCTCTTTGGGTGAGCCAAGTGACACCCACACCTGGACATCTCGCTGCTGCCATCTGGGACCAGCATCTGGCTGGGGGATGGAAGGTCTCTGTGTGATCACAGATGGAAGGTAGCTGTTCCTGATCCCTTTTGGGGCTAATTTCTGTCTCTGCTTTCCAAGGAGAAAGCAGAGGCAGAAATTGTATTGTCAAGGGGCAGGGTGCCAGCTTCCCCAAAGGGCTCTGTCCTTTTGGGATGGAAACCCAAGACTCAGATAACCTGTGCTGTATAGCCCAAGATAATGAGTTATATATGAGGTATATGAACACTGATCAGGGTCAAAAACAGAGGAAAGAACTCTGCTGAGGGGTCTGGCACCAACAGAGCCAAAGATACCTGTCTGTCATGCTCATTTCTGCAATGCTGGAAAAGTGCCCATGTACCCAAGGACACTTGGATCAGATTATGCCTGGGTCCAGCCAAAGACATGGCATTTGTAAAAAATCTTTCTCCACCTCTTCTTTTTCTTTCTTTCTTTCTTTCTTTCTTTCTTTTTTTTTTTTTTTTTTTTTTTTTTTAAGCAACTATTCAACTTTATTCAAAACACTCATTTTGCTCCTAGCAGGCGAGAGGGAAAATCTATTGTAGCACTTTGAGACCCTTTTACAAACATGATGATTTCCCCTTGCCTGTTTCCACGTGAAGCTGAAAGCATTTGTATAAAACCCATTGTAAATGCTCTGAGACTTAGCCAGTAATTTCCTGGCCACACATTTGTTAATGTAGCTTGCAAAGTGCTTTGAAAATGAAGAAAAACAGCTGTAATTTCTAATGATGGTAAGTATGATTAAACAAAGTTCCTGCAAGTGGTTGTGAATAATGAGCCACCCCTGGGGACTGGACACTGGGGACAAACATGCTTCAAACATAGAATTAGAAAATGGTTTGGGTTGAAAGGAAACTTAAGGTCATCTCATTCCAGACCCCTGCCATGGACAAGGAGACCTTTCACTAACCCAGTTGCTTAGGGCTCCACCCCACCTGGCCTTGGACACTTCCAAGGATGGAGCAGCCACAACTTCTCTGAGAAATCAGTGCCTTACCACCCTAAAAGTGAAGAATTTCTTCTTAATACCTAATCTAAACCTACCCTCTTTCAGTTTAAAGTCAGTAACTGCCCCAATTCTCTCAGCTTGTTTTCACAGGAGAGGTGCTGCAGTCCTCTGATTGTGCGAGACTCTTGAGAGAGGTACCTTGAAGAAATAAAGACTCTAAACAGTCCTGGGCGAGGGTTTTGAGAGAGGAAAAATATGATCTGTGCAAAAATGTGTTTCAACTTTACGGCTTTATTTCCTATGGTGATCACTCTGGAATAAAACAGGGATTAAGATGCCTTTTGTATGCTAAATTCTCATGGCTGACATTGGGTTTTGTTTCAAGGTGAATAGATCTCACCTTGGAGTGAGGCTTACTTCACCATGTAGGAGTGTGTTTAGAAATTTGGGGCTGCAGCAGTGTTTCCAAACCCATATCCCTCATTCTTAGCCATGGGGGCTTCTCAAATTGACGCCACACTATGGATCGGTTGCCTGAGAAGATCTTGCCTTAAAGCATGTACCCACAGCTGAGGCACTTATGGCTGAGCAGGGCACACCACCCATCCCCAGTACAGCTCCTGCTGGATGTCCTTTGTGATGGGATAAGTCCCTGTGTAATAGATACGGGATTTTGGCAGTATTTTTTTGAAGTGGGCTTGTTTGTTTTTGTCTGTTCAAAATGTGGGTGGGATGTTCCAAAAAGTAGGGCATGAACCTTGGTGGAAATCTCTCCATGTCTTTGGAAGCCACAGCCACTGCCTGTTAGAGGTGTACTACAGCAAGTGGAATGGGGAAGCATTGTCCCTGCAGTCCCAGGAGCTGTAATTTCTTGTTAACCCCTTCTACATCCACATCTGCTGGTTGATTCCCATGTTAAGCCCTGTTGTTTCTTGATGCTGTTGTACAAACACAACAACACAGATTCTATGTTCAGAAGGCAGGGAATAATTCTGTTTATTTTTGGGTGGTTTCTCCCTTTTATGCTATTTTACAGAGACTAATTCGATTGGTGAAACAAGGGCAAACTTTTTAAACCGCATTGGTCAAGACAGAGGGACATCATGAAGAAGTCCCTCCTAGGAGGAAGGAATGAAAAACATGTCTTATTTACAAAAGGTTTCTTGGGAAAGGAATTTCAGAAAACTAAAACATCTTGAAGGCGAGTAACCAGGGCTACAGTTTCTTTCTGTTAAATGGCTTCTTTCTTTCAATGGCTGTGTTCTTCCACCTCAGAAGCCAACAGATAAGCAATGCACGAGACATGCCTTGTGCGTGTTTGTCCCAGGCTGTATCACTCCCTGAGATCCTAGAGCTGGGCTTATCAAGAAACTGCTGAAGGTTGTAATGATAAATTTTAATTATCATCTGCCAGAGAGAGGATATCGATTATATTCTTTATCATTGGGAGGTTACAACTATCTTTATTTTATTTGATCTTTTTTTTTAATTTCCTGGCTTATGCCTCATTAATTTCCTGAAAAGAAACTGAAGGCAGGTGGCAGTCAGATAAAAGGGATCCTAGACTGTGATCAAGAGCCTTGGGCAGACTAGGGTGAAAATGCAGTTTTAAGGGATGCTCTTTGTTGACCTTTCCTAGTGGCAAGATCTGTGTGCAGCTCATGGTGATGGTGATCAACCAGCAGCTTGCCAGGATGTTTTATTCCTTTGCTTCTTTTGGTGTGATGCTGTGAAAGAATCCCAGGAGAAAGCCCAGGAAGTGATGCCCTAAAGAGTGGTGGCAGGAATCTCCAGGCTAAGGAGCTGCAGATGCTGGAGAGGCTCAGCTCAGGTTCAAGGAATATCTTAATCCTGGCACAGGGTTCACTTTCTATCCAAACCCCTTGGAAACAGTGGAATGGGCAGAGTGGGCATCACTCCTTTCTGCTGTCTTTCTACACCATCAAGATTCTTAGGAGAAGCTGGCCATGCTCAGGGGCTGAAAAATGACCATCTCTATGTCCCTCATGTGACTCCTGTTGCCCATGTGATTTTTTTCTCTAAATCTCTTCTTGCAGAGAACTGGGAAATGTATTTGTAAGATCTGGAAAGAGCCTGCAACCAAAGAATCATGGAATCGAAACGGGTCAGGCTGGAAGGGACCCCAGTGGGTCATCTGGTCCAACCTCATGGCTCAAGCAGGGTCACCCTAGAGCACGTTGCACAGGACTGGGTGGTTCTTGAGTATCTCCAATGGGAGATTCCACAACCTCTCTAGGCAACCTGTTCCAGCACTTGGTCACCTGCACAATAAAGAAGTTCTTCCTCATGTTTAGGGCGGAGCTTCCTATGCACCGGTTTCTTGTCCTTGTGGTCGGCACCACCGAGAAGAGCCTGGCTCCATCCTCTTGTCACCCTCCCCGCTGACACTTAGAGGTGAGGTCCCCTCTTGGTCGTCTCATCTCGAGGCTTTTGTGGCAGCTGACTCTGCTGCCTGTGCTGGGACAGAGGCAGCTGACTCTGCTGCGCCGACCGCTGGGACACCCCTGGGACACCCCCTGGGACACCCCCTGGGACATCCCCTGGGACACCCCCTGGGACATCCCCTGGGACAGCCACTGCACAGTAGCGCGCTACAGCCGCTGCCCCCGAGAGAACCCCCGCGCCACCCCCGCGCCGCTCCCCGTTCGCCGGCTCCGCCGCTCGCGCTGCCCGGGCCGGTTTGAAACCGCCGCGGTGCTCCCGGCTCCGCCCGCTCCTGGGCCGCTCCTGGGCCGCTCCTGGGCCGCTCCTGGCCCGCTCCTGGCCCGCTCCTGGCCCGCTCCTGGCCCGCTCCTGGGCCGCTCCTGGCCCGCTCCGCCGCCGTGAGCTTTCCCGTGCTGCGGGGGCTCTGCTGCTGCTGTTGCTCGGGGGTTTCCCCTTGGACAGCCAGACCTGACCCTCACCCCCAGGCCGTACCTCGGCCGCCGCTGCTGCCGCCTCGCCGACCGTGCCTTACAACCCCCTGCGTTGTGAGGTACGGCGTGGGAGATAGCTCGGTGCAGGGGAAAGGAAAGAAGTGCTCAAGAGGCCCTAAGGGAAAAACCTACAGGGCAATGCCAGATTTGGCTGCCATACCTTTGCCCCTTGGAAGATGAATGTTCCAGCTCCAGCATCCAAAAAGACACAGTTTTTTAATCCTTGCTTATGCACTGGCCTCTCAAACAGGTTCCTCTTTTCAGTGCTTTCAGCATTCAGGCTGTGTGGCTGAATATGTTTCCTGATTTTTCTCTCCTTCTCTTTCCTCTCTCATCCCCCAGGCTATTTCCCATGCTTTTCCGCACTCTCTGCCAAGCAGTGGGAAAGCAGCAGTCCTGTCTGACTGCCTGTGATTGTGAGGACTCTTATCTATGAGCAAAGTCTCTGTTTGCCATGGAAAAAACCTAAAGTCCCGGGGGTTTATGGAGCAGAGAAATATGTTACTGCTTTCATGCCTCACTTGTTAAGGAGTCCTAAACTTTGCCATCCTACTGATGAGTGTTTACCTGCTTGCTTTCCCAGTGAAAGGATGCAAGTTTGCTGTTTCCTTCTCCATCCATTTAACTTTGTTTGGTAAAGATGGGCAGACATTGCAGACAATCTCTGAATTTTAAGAGAACTGTGCTTCAAATCTAGATGCAAGGACTGTGAAGCCTCTTGCTAAGTCCTGCCAAAGGACTGAACTGGTTTTTTGGCTTCTGCATCTGTCATTTGTTTCGGTGTTGTTTGCCCCTTGGGGGGTTGTTGGCAAAGTTACTGGGATATTATCTTTCTTAGGATCAGATGCTTGTAAATTCAAATGTATCAGTGTTTGATGTGGTCTGAGGCACTGCAGATTCAGGCAGATCTTGGGAGTTACAATGTTTTTACGGCCTTGTCCCAGCTGTGGCAGCTCTGAGAGCTGGTAATTGGTTACCATGGATGAAACAGAAGGATGAAACCAGGGGACAGAGGGTCATGGAGAACCTGAAGGGTGGCTGAGTGGTAAGGAGGGAGCTTGTGTTTAATAGAACACAATTACTTGAGAATGTGGAGATGAACCTGAGGGCAGAAACCAGGAAAAATATGCAGAGGTAAAAGGGGAGGAGTGATGCCTGTTTGGAAGGACACATATAAAGAGAACAATGGAGTGACTGGAGATATGGGTACATTTTAACTGAGGAGCACCCTTCTGACTCTCGTGTCTGTTTTCCTCATTCTCACCTGAGACCTGTCACATCTAAGAGCGGTTCCTCCTGGACTTGTCCTAGGAGTTTCCACTGGACTATTTGCTGATAGCAGCAACAGCACAGTGTAAATGCATTGCAATACATGAACCTTGCAGAGTGAAGAGAGAGATGGGCTCTTTTAGGAATCAGTGCCTTAAGAGTGAAGCAGCCTCAAAATTTGGTGAGTTGTCCTTGGTCTTCTCTCTCCCTGTCAATTCCTTCCTTGCATCTCCACACGAGCATCACCTTTTGTCTAGTGCTTTGAGCATGCCCTGTGCTTCATTCCTCAGCAGGGACCCAGCAGCCTCTGAACTTGTGGGGCAGAATGCTCAAAGGCTGCCATTTACTAGGTGAGTCCTGTATGCTCAGGGGGAGCAGAAGCCTTGGATCAATTAATGGCCTGGGGATTGATAGGATGGTTTCTGCTTTGGACAAGAGCTCACTGATATTTCTTCCTAAGATCTAATCTCAGTCTACCTCCTTTCAGTCTGAAGCCATTCCCTCTTGTCCTGTTACTCCATGCCCTTGTCAAAGTTCCTCTCCAGCTCAATAGTTATCCCTTTAGGTGCTGGAAAGTGCAATAGGGTCTCTATTTATTTCTCCATTTACTTGAGTGGAGATATGCTAGAGAACATCTGTCCTCTGTACTTGACAAGGTAAAATTTCAGTCCAAGTTTATTGCCTTTGTAGGATTCTTTGGCCCTTTGCAGGCTTCAGAGGAGCAGCTGAGTCAGATAGTTCTGTCTGTTGGGGGCTGGGAGAAGAGGAAAAGGTCTCTGGGAAGAAAAAAGGGAGAGGATAGGAAAAGAGGGACAGATGCATACCAGCAGAAGCTAGAGCCCAAAGCAGGGAAAAGTTATGTTTTTTTCATTCTCTTGATACTGAAGGGTGTTATTGCCATAGTGATACTGCTTGGAATACAGGATAAATGGGGATTCAGGGGATACCAGAGAGAAAGGCATTTTGCTCTTCTTTGGCTAGCCTGATGTTCTTGGGAGAACCAGAGGCTGGTGGAGGGGGTTGTGGACAGCAGGTTGTGTTTGTCTCTCCCTTATTCCCCAGCCTCCTCTGCAATGAAGTGTCCCTTTCCCAATAACCCATGGGGGGCTTGGAGAGGTGACTTGATTGGAAAGACTAAGGCAGGAGGTCATGAAATTCTTAATTACAGTGGTGTCATAAGTACTCTGATGCATGGATGAAGCTCTGATATTGCCCTGAGAAGTTTTGGATGCCACATCCCTGGAAGTGTTCAAGGCCAGATTGAGTGGAATTCTATGCAACCTGGTCTAATGGAATGTTCTTTGAGATTTTTCCCAATCCAAACAGTCCTGTCATTGTGTGATGAAGCTAAAAACACCTTTCCCTTTCTCCTGGGGGTGAGTCCAGGGTGAATTATTTAAGCATTCAGAAGCTTAAGGCCAGATGATGTTTGATACATGAGAGAAACTGGATGCTGCAGGTATTGAGTAGCCTGTGCTATGGGTGAACAGGTGTAACCTGGATAGACTGTGGCTACTGTGTGCCAAAACCCATGGGAAAGGCCACAGAAATCCCAAATAGCAGGTGACTCTGCACTCCATACAAGGATACTCTGAGGAGAAGGAAACATGAACTACAAGGAAAGACTAGAAAAGCTGGGATAGTTGATGCCAGAGGAGGTTTGAGAGGAGACATCTGTGTGTGAATACATGTAATACCTAACAGAGGAGGAGTTTAAGCTGTTCACTACATCTACGATAAACAAGGCATGAAGTAATGTTCTTAACTGTAATACAGGGGATAAGACACTGGGAAAAAAAACCCCCAACTTTTAATTATTGAGTGAGTTAGGACTTGTTCAGCCTGCCTTAAGACTTGGTGGGATCTCCATCACTGACAATTCCATGAGGGGTAAACTAACACCTAGGTTTAACACCTGGCATGCTGCTATAGCCAGACAGATGATGTGGGCAGTGTTTCAGGATCTCCATAATCTGTTTTCTGTCAAATCCTGTGTGCTGATAGACAAATATTGATGTGTGAGCCTTGTGCCCTCTCCTGGGAATGTGAGTAATAAACCTCATGGCTCTTTGACAGCAAAACTAATGGGTTTGGTCCAGTGTCCTGAATTCCTATTGCTGAAGGAGAAGGGCTGAGTAAGAATGGACACTGTGCTTTGTTGGTACAAGAAATCGTATTTTGGGGATACTTGTAGGAGGTAACAAATATTGCAATCCCATGGCATGTGACAGCCTTCTGGTAAGAGCTCTGAAGGTTCAAATATATCCAGAAGCTGTGGCTGTTGTAACTTGGTAATTGCTGGGTTTATGCCAGGTGTACTTTAGGCCAGCTGATGAAACCAGCCAGATCAGCTGTCTTCTGCACCACATCCCCCAGCTGTGCTCTGGGAATTCTAGAGCAGGATCACCATCTTGCCACATGAGATTGGCATCAATTTTTTACTAAGGGTGACTTGCTGGTGCCAGGATCTGGTACTGCTGAGCTTCTAGGGATGGCTTGACCCCACCACATCCGAGTGTGTGTGATTCCCTATGACTGTCCTAGATGGACAGACACATCAGTCTCAGGAAGGCATTCAGGGCGTGACATTCTTAGCACTGCATAGTTAGTACTGGTCCAAAGTGAACCCTTTTTTTGTTTCCTTTTCTTCCTCTTTCCTTGTACTCCAGCTGCCAATAGGCTGGGGCATTTAAAAAGGGTACAAGGGGAGTGTCTTTTCTGTGTTAACTTGTGTCTCATGTCATCTCAGAATTATTTGTGCTTTCTGCAGACTGGTCAGTTATTTGGATGTGTCAGTCTAAAAGGATTTATGCATTGATTTCTCCAAAGTCACACTGGGATCAGAGTTATTTCCAAACACAAACCCTTTATACGTGTGTTTCATCTATGTGTGTAGTGCAACAAACTGTTTATTCTTCCTCTTAAGGTTTTGTTAGTAGATCTGAAAAATCAGGGAAATCTTGAGTCCTAAGCTGGGATTTTGCAGCAGATCTACCAGGATTTGAACATTGTTGATGTGGACTTGTGATGGTACTTTTAATGCAACAGGAAAACATTTCTGACTAACTCGACTCCAAAGAAGAGCTGTATAATGGGGCTTCTTTACATGCCCACACAAAACTGCTTTCCTGGATCTTTCCTTGAAGTCTTGGTAGTGCCCTGCTGGGTGAAGCACTCTTCAACTAGCACTAGTCCCTGTGCTATTTGCTTCACTGTAACTACACGGGTTGCAATTTACCACCAAGTTCTTTGTTTTTAATTGTGATTATGAATAGATCTCCCACAAGTACATCTTTGCAGCTGGTCCTTCTACACTTGAAAATCTGTTCCAAGTAAAGTTGTTTCAGCCAGGTAATAATTATTTCTTAAGAGATCAGTCTCTGCAGTGCTGCAGTTTTGTGAGGATAAGAGAGCCGTGTACCTGGGGGGTTTAGTGCCTTTTCTACATGAGCTAGTTAAACTGATAGCATGTTTCAAGCAGGTCACAGCCATGCTGAATAATTCCCATAGCTAATCCTAGATTCAAGTTCATATGACATAATTTGAAATGTGTTAATTTCCCAGAACTCCCTGTTACAGCCAAAGGGAGGCAGAGGTAGCATCAAAGGTGATTCAGAGTACATAAGTTACAACCAGGAGCACCACTGACTGCTAAGAGGATGTACACTGACCATCCTTCTCAGCTGGCCATCTCACATTGGTATATAAAATTAAGTGGGATGTCCTCAGCATCACTTCCTGCTGGTCTCAGCATGTGCTTGGGAAAACTTTCTCTCCTTTTTCAAACATGGAAAGCTTACCCAACAGTCTCCCCATAAAACTTGTGTTCTTGTTTCAGGAGGAAGATGAGATAAAGCCACTCAGATGGAGGCCAGTCCCACCAGCCTCAAGAGGCTCAAGTTTGGGAAGCTGAAGGTGGTCCGTCGGCGCTTGCTGCAGAGGTACGAGCACCAGCCCTTCATCTCCTGCCTGGCTGGGTTCTACAGCTGCCGGTGGAAGCGGTACCAGCGCGAGAGGACTGAGCCTGGGAAATGCTGCTGCAGCATGGTAAAGGAGCTCAAAATCACCACAGACTTGGATTGCTCCACTGGGGCAGGGCAGTCTAAGCAGCCGAGGGGCTGATATTCTGGAATCCCAGCCCAGTATCATTTGGAGCCCACTGGGATCTGTTAGGCTGTTAGATATTGCTCTAAATTCTTGAGGAATTTGTCTGTGCTACAGGTAGTAAATGTGAACTTTGCACCAACCTCTCCTGGCCAGTGAAACATCTCAAAGCCGTAGAATCAAATTAAAGAAGTAACATTAAGGTTGGGTGGGCAGTAAGAATTGCAAAGAAAGTTGCTCTACAGTGCAATTTCCTCTCATGTGAGGCAGTTAAAATCCCATTCATTGGGGAAGTCATGAGTTTTCCCTGAGAACAAGTAGTGCAGAGTATGCTTTTGAGGACATTTTCCTGGTTATAAGGGATAGGATGGGAATTCCTCTCCATATTTACTTCAGTTAGAATTCCAACACTAAGCTACACATTTTTGGGGACAGCCTAAAAGTACCTGCCATTTGCTTTGATTGCTCTGGGCTGACTGTAGCTCTGACTGCTTGTCCTTCCTCTCCCTCTCCAGCGGGAATGCATGTTTTTCCCATTGCTCGTTGCAGCTTTCTGCTTTTCTCTGGTCTTTCTGTACACGTGGGGTGAAGGTAAAAATGACTACAACGGCTTTGACTGGTAAGTTACATCTTTTCCTCCTCTCCCACCCCTTTGGCAGGTCACTAGGATGACTGGGAAGGGATGAGCACCCTCCAGAGCAGCCATGGTGCAACAGGACACTTTAGTCATGAAGCAAAGATTTGGCACCTTAAACTCTTGGTTACAGCATCCAAATTAAATGTCCAATGACTTTGGTGGTGCTGAGACTCTGCCTTTGCTTGGGTACAATTTTTAGGTGTAAGTGTGAATTTAGGAGAAAGGGGAGAATCATCATCACAAAAATTGTGAATGGAAGGGACTAAATAACTTTTTCCTTCTCTGAGTCATTCTTTTCCCTCTTCCCTTTCTCCCCCATTCCATGTGAAGAAATGTAGTGGCTGGAATCAGAGGCATTGCACCAGCTATCTCACTGAAAGAGAATTCCATGTTCCCAGATCAAAAGTAAGAAATAATCATCAGGAATTTATGCACATCTTTTCCTTCTGTAGTATGCAGGCAACAGATATGCAGATCTGCCCCCTGAAATTAAATTGAAGCTGCTCAAATATTATGGGAAGGAAAGGCATAATAATGTGTTTTAGTCTGATGGTGAATGCAATCAGGGATTTTGCGAAGGAGGCTTTTAATCACTTTTGCATGTTACAACACAGGCTATTCCTCTGCCTTTCTTTGTCTTATAGCTTAGAAAGTTTCAGAATTTCAAGGAACAAGGCTGTTGGTCCTCTCTAGTCCATGTGCTAACCAAAAACATTCTTACAGTATTTTCTTGGTTTGTTTTTAGGTATAACTATGGGAACCTGGGCTTCTGGTTCCTGTGGTCTCTCGTTATCCTGATTGTGGCTGCAGTCTTGTTCGCTTACATCTCGCTGTTACTGGTAAGTAATGCTCAGTAAACTGACCTTGATTTGTAGTCCTGAAAGTTAAATATAGGGGTGGCTTTAATGTGTCAGACCAAAGCTCAGTCTAGTCCTCCATGTGATCCTTAGACAGTGAAAGTCGGGAGATGATCTGGAACACAGTGAGTGTTTACAGTACTTTCTCCCTGTATCCACCTGCCAATGACCAGTTTCAGCTCAGGGGTCTCTGAGCCAGATGTCATTTCTGTGATTTCTTTCAATGATTTCCCCTTGATAAATGTGTACAATTTCTCCTTGAACCCAAGGAAAGCTGACCCAGCAGTGGCTGGATTTAGATTTTGGGGGCACTGAGAATGGTTGCTTTGGCAGCAGAGAAATACAAGTCATGTAGTGGCAGTGGTATGTCATCACAGCTGAGTTATTCTTCTAATCATGGATAAAAAGTTTTACTAGGGAAAGGAGGAGAGAACTTTACCACTTGCCTCATTCTCCTTTGCTGGAGGATTTTCTTCAGATAGAGGCTATAGATGTGGTCATAAAATGCCTTTGAAGTTTATGCTGAAAGGGATTCCTGATATCTTCACTTTTCCAAATCCTGTGGAATTCTCTAATATGATGTCTGCTTTAGTTAGGGAAACACACCAACCCCAAAATTTTCATAAAAATTCTACTTACTCATCCTTTTCCTCTGGTCTTTCCTTCATAAGAAAGCTCTCAAATACAGATTTGCACCTGTTTTTCCACCTCCTTCATCCAGGGCTATAGGCCAAGAATTCACTTCAGGCACTGGTGTCTGCATCAGTCCCATGCCTGCTCTGACTTTCATTTGGAAGTGCCAGGTGCTGAAGGTGAGGTTATGGCTTTGTCTCACCTCTGTGACCAAGACAACCAGCTTTTATCATCCATTCCTGCTGTTCTTACCCATTCCCTGATGTGTCATCGTACAGTCAGTCTGTAAATTGCTCATGACAGCTTTTGGCTCTGTCCTTTCAGTACCTAGCACAATTGGTTTCTGGGATCCTTTTTTCCTGATGAAGTACAAATGGATAGTACTATTCTAGTGCTAGTGATAAAACCCTCAAAGTGATAAATAGGACAGGTGCTTGTTCATGCCCACAGCGATCAAGAGCATCATAAGAGATGTGGACTGACTGAGCTCTGAAAGAGACAAACAACGATAATTTATTACAAGGATTTTGTAACACCATGGTGGCTCTAGGGCTCATGGACTATTGTTCAGGAAAGCCTACCTGGCTTTCCCAGGGGCTGTGGAGTGGTGTGGGTAGCTTGGTGGTTACAATACTACTGGGGGCACCTCAGAGCTTTGCCAGAGATGCCCATATGACATGGATACCTCTGAGATGGTGCCTCAGCAGGCTTTGGATCTGGAGTCAACATCAGGATCAGACTAACTCACCAAAGCCTATGCTAGGAACTGGCTTTACAGAATTTACTGGGCTTAAGGAGCCTGTAGACTCCTGGGACTGATGTTTCAGCTCAATCATGCTCTGTCTGGATCCAAATGTCAGCCAGTGTCCAAGCAGTGGACTTTCTTAGGGCATTTTCAGTTTTTTGTCACCATGAATGTGATGATTGCAAGCTATCAGGGCAGGTGACAGGCAAAGTAAAGCCAGAAAGGAAGGTAGAAGATATGAGGTGAAATTGGTGTCCTACATGCCAATTTAGTTCAGTCCTGGTCTCACTCTTTATTATGTAGTTACATCATCCTCTTCCTCTCAAGCCTCTCAGTTCTGTCCAACGAGGCTAAAAGCTTTTGCCTTCCTCAGGAAGGTGACCACGGATAAACCTGAAAGAATGCCAGTAGTCTGGATAGTATCAGACAACAGGAGAAACTTCAAAGGCTCATCTGCTATGGGAGCAGCCCCTGCTTGCTGGGAACAATCCACTTGCTTCTTGCTTTTATGAAGATGTTAAGTGACTCAACCAAAACTGTTGGGTATTTCTGAGGACACTTGTCCTGCTTGATTGCACCATACCATCCATGTCCAGCAGCCAGACTTCTGCATCCATCCATGCTGAGCAGTGGGTGCTGGGGGCGTGAGGCTGATACTTAAATGTTATTTGGTCTTGAGGGAAAGGGGAGCAAGGAAAGTTATCACTGCCATCACTTATGCTCCTGCTATCTCAAAACATGAAGGATTTTGTAACAATCGTGGCAGGGCAAAGCTCATACCAGCAGGGCCCTTTCAGAAAGGTCTCTACCAGGAATCCACCCCTCCACCACTGTTTGCAGAGCTTCCTTTTCACTGAAGGCTTTGATGGACCACCCAGCAAAACACTGGGAGCCTCATGGGCTGGTAAGTGTAACTCAGCCCTTCCACATCTAAATTAGTCATTCAGTGTGGGTACTATACGATGGGTGGGTTGCTCTAATACATTTCAGACAAGTAATGGCCAAATAGGTTTCTTCCATGATGAATTACTTCCCAAGCTCTGGTTGAACAGTGTTGGATGGAGAGTATGTTCACCTTGTTGCTGTTTTCTGGAGGCGTTTTGCATGAACGTCAGAGAACTGAACACCCTGATGCCCTTGTTGGAGAAGAAAGATTTTATATCAACCAGTGGCTGGTCTGCCTTTGCTTGTGAATACCATACCCTCTTTCTTAATGATGGCACCCAGCTGGAACCTGCAAGCCTGCTTCCATGACCTTATTGTGACTGACTGAAGCATACAGAGTTCTGCCCACCAGCCAGAAGTGGCTGAAGAAAATGCTGCACAAGAAAGCATTAGCTGTCTGGACAAAGATGCTCTCCATCTGCATGCATCATTGTCATTTTTTTCACTCAACCAATTTCAATTAACTCAATTGTTCAATCACTCCCCAAGAAAATTTTCTCAATTTTCCTTGTTAGGGCTAAAAGGTTAAACCGAGGAGTCTAATTTCAGAACCATTTATGCTCAGTGGAGAAGAAAAACCTTGTCTTGTTTAGTCTTTCAAACCCCAACAGATAACATTTGCCTCTCTGCAGTTCAACCATGTTTTTATTAAGGGTTTTGAGGAGGTGACTTGTGACTGTGCAAAGTAAAGAGGTTCAGATGTGTTCTGGCCTCTTCATTCATAGATGGAGAGGACTCAAATTAGTACTTTGACAATGAAATCCAAAATGTGACCTCAAAAATCCATCCCTAAGAGACTGGGGTACCAGACAAGTTCTGAGGTTTTTTTGCCATAAAGTGAATGAATAAAAGGACCTGAATGCAGCTGCTGTGAACATCTAAGTGAGCAGATGTTTCAGGTGAGCCGTGTCCACGTGCCTCCCTGCATGTCCTTGTAGTGTAGGTTCAGAGCCTGCCCACACATCACCAGAAGTATTGAGATGATTACAAGGTTGTTCCCATGCTGAAGTAGAGTGGAGTTAAGCATCTGCTGTCCACCCTTTGCAGTGTAACCTTGTGGTCAATGCAGCCATTCAGAAAGAGGGAGGCAGAAATGAAATTCCCACGGTAGTGAATCCATTTCTCTTGCCACTGGGAAGAATCCCTTAATCACCACTTTGCAGGTAGGTGGTGGAGGGGAGCCACTTCCACACCTCGTTTTAAAGAAGACAAGAATGCAAGAGTTGAAGGCTCTGAGAGATTCTGGGAGATGATGGGATTGGCAAGAGGGACCTTGACTCTATCCTCTGGTCAGCTAAGCCCTCATGCCTCTGTATTTATATTAGACAATCTCAGAAAGTGTGTGGAAGCAATTTGGAGTAGACAGACCAGTGAGAGGACATGAGGGAATATCATAAAACTGTATCAGTGGAGATTTAGGTTATAAATTAGGAGAAGGTTTTTCACCCAGAGCATTTTTGGGCACTGGCTCCCCAGGGAAGTAGTCATGGGACCAAATCTGTCTGAGTGCCCTGAGTTCAAGAAGTATTTGGACTACACTCTCAGGAACATGGTGTGATTCCTGGTGTGATTTTGTGCAGGACAAAAAGATGGACTTTGATGATCCTTGTGGGATCCTTGTCCCTTCTGGCTTAGAAAGTTCTAAATGTTTGGCTTTACTGTACACAAGGATCAGGTCTTTGTGTAACATAATTTGCAGCAAAGGAACAGAATGGCATTTTGCTCTCATTTTTTCCCCCTGAAATAGCTTATTTAAATGGGGGGGATTTAAGATCTTTAGATTATTTCAGTTCTCTCTCAACTGCTCCCCTGTTACTCATAGTGTACTGGGTACATTTATTCTATTATAGAAAGCCAACATGTCAAGAAGAACTTGTATTCACTGCTGAGTTTATCATAGAATTTTAAAATGGTTTGTGTTGGAAGGGACCTTCAAGGTTATCTAATTCCCACCCCCCTGTCATGGACAGGAATGCCTACCACTAGACCATGTTGCTCAAATCCCCATCCTACCTGGCCTTTTATCTATCTTCAAATCAGCATGATCCTGGAAAGAGAGTGTGTTTGTAGATGGATAGGAAACAACTTACATTCACTTGCAGTTGAGTTTCAGGAGAGAAGACCCTCTTCCACCAAATCTATATATCTTGTTTTTGTACAATCCCACTATCCTACAGTCTGGAGGGACTTTCATCATAAATGATCCTCCTCAGTGAAGCACTGACATCTACTAACAGATACTTTTCTCTAAGCCCTGATACCTGGTGATACTGGTCCCAAAATGATCCTTTGCAGTGGTTGGGAAGTTTCCTCAGGCATTTAGACTCCTGAGCATAGACCTGTGCATTTTCGCAGCAGTAAAATTCTTCTTTGGGTGAACTTCATCTCCAGACTCACTGGTTACTTAGGTATGGAACTATGTCAAGAAGATCTGCTTAAGAACTGTGGACTGACTTGCCTCATTCTTGGCTTGTTGGTGTAAAAGGCATCTCGGGTTGTCCTCAGTCCTGGCTGGGGTTTGCAGCACGCTTCACAAGAACCCTCCCCAAGGGCTCCAACTTGCCGTCAGGTGGAAGGGATATGCCAGCCACCAAAAACTGCAGTCATTTAATCCCCAAGACACTTTTCTCCTAGACAGGTCTGAGCTGTGCCTGTCTCTGTGGTTAATGTGGAAGAATTGCCTTTTTTGCTGTCTGCACAGTACTTTTGTGCTGCTGTGGGGCATTTTTTATTCCCTGACTTCTCTTCCATGGTTGATGTGCCTCTAACCACAATAAATGCATAGAAAATAGTCAAGGTTAGTGCTGAAGAAAATGCTGCACAAGAAAGCATTAGCTGTCTGGACAAAGATGCTCTCCATCTACATGCATCATTGTCATTTTTTTCACACAACCAATTTCGATTAATTTAATTGTTCAATCGCTTCCCAAGAAAATTTTCTCCATTTTCCCCTGTTAGGGCCTTAAGGTTAAACTGAGGGGTCTAATTGGTTTATACAGTAATAATTGACACTGGCCATCGTTCCTCTTTCAGAGTCTCTCCTCACACAAAGTTATTGTAAGCAAGTACCACAAAGTGCCCAATTATCTTTTACCCAGGAAAATCTCTTTGATCTTGAAGGGCAGTCTTGATATGTTCTTGGACGTTTCAGAAGCATTTTTACTGTAGCACTAAAGTTTTCTCTCCATACACCTGTCCTGCAAACATTGGCATTGTGAAGGAAGACCTAGTGTAAAGTAACTTCCCATTGCAAAAATAATTCCAGAAGTGCCTTACTGGCACATGTCACCACCTTCCAGCAGGATGCATACAATCTCTTCTTGATTTCCCAGGTCCTCGCGATGTGTTTGCTTGCAGAAGGTCAGCAGCTGTACCTGCACTGGAGTCACAAGGTGGGGAGAGTCAGGGCTTTCTGGTAACTCTAATCTATGCTTTTAATTGAGTCTGTGGTGTTTCTTTGGACAGGAAACATCTTAGACTAAGGGAGAGAAGGAAGAGAGGGAAGAGGTTAATCTTGCAAGATTGAGATACCCATGAAAATAGTATCTCCACCTGAGCTGATCACTCAAACTCCTTTTGCACTCAGTGGAGGGAGATTAATCCTCTGAGGATGCAATTCATCCAGCTGGTCATAGGCCACTAAATTAAGATGAGATGAATTACACTCAAATAACATTTTTTCCCCACTGATTTTAAAAGGTGTCTGCAGTGACTCATTCAGGTGAAGATGTCTATTTTGGACACATCTACATATGGTAACATGAAGTCAAAAGCAAAGTTTTCATGTGAAGCACTGCATGATTTTCTGGATCAGACCCCAGCAATAGTGAAAAAAGTGTCCGCAGGAGAGAAAGATAGCTTTTCCAAGGCATCCCGGTGCTTTATACCTTTTGGTCTTTGGATGGTTCCCTGAGTGTGTTCAAGGCCAGGCTGGATGGGGCCCTGAGAAATCTGATCCAGTGTGTGGCATCCCTGCCCATGGCAGGGATGATCTTTAAAGTCCCTTTCAACTTAAACTGTTCTATATTTTTTAGTTCTATTCTAGGGTTTGGGAAATGCCTTTTGGAGTTTTGAAGACATAGAAACAAATTATCAGGGACTTGTTGCTGTAAAATTATGGGTTAGAATCATCTTCCTTAAGTAATTTTTGAGGCTGTTTGAGGCATTTAAAAATGCTTCTCTCTCCATGCAGTTTAGGGTAGGATGCAATGCGATTGCAAAGGCTGCAGTGGGAGGGAATAGCTGAACATGCGGGTGCTTGATCCTGTTTTTCTTATTTAAGTAATGGAAACTGAGTGATCTTTGCTATTGAGCAAAGGGTTCCAGAAGAACCAGAAAGTGGTAGAACAATTTGTAAAAAACCAACCACCCAACCAAAAAAATTTTTTTAAAAAATAATAATAAAAAGAGGCATTCTTGGGTGCAAGGGGTTAGGGATAGATTATTGAAATATTGATCTGTAGAAGATCCCCTGAAGAATGGTTAGGGCCTTGGTGCAATTGCCTTTAGTTGTCAGCAGAAAGATGATATGCCAAGAAGTGTCTGCCATTACCACAGTGCTGGTACCAAACTGAACAAGAAGCTGAAGAATTGACTGAGACACTGCCTCTCCTTTTTGATTTAAAAGTGAACTCTCATCTCTTAATTATGGGAGGGTTTGTTACCACTGAAGCCTGTTACAAGGCAGCTCATAGAACAAGGAAGTTGTGTTGTTGTCACTTTTGGGCAGAATTTGTCACTTCTGAGTTTAGAAGTGATGAATTCCCTCTGCAGGTTAGGGATTTAACATACGCTGATCACCTAGACTCCATCTATATCAATAGAAAGAGAGGCATACATTCCATCGTAATGAAAACAGGAATGGATCACCTCTGAAGCTTCTCTTTCTCCACTGATTACAGAGAGAATCCTGAGAGCTGACTTAGTTGAGTACCCAACTCTTGACTGAAATCAGTCCTGCCATACCGATAGCATTGTGGATTTGGTTTTAGTCCCATTGGATCTCTCTGTCTCTGAACTGGTACAGTCAATCTCATGCATCCGAAACAATTTTTCAAGCTGCTTAAATTAGTCGTGACTAAGATGGATGGCATACCCTATGAAAAAATGCTGAAGCTGATTTGTGTCTTCTTTGTGTCCCCAGATTGGTACTTTTCTTGTCCTGGCCTTCTCTATCTCGTCCCTCTTTGCGTTATCTATACTCTGGCGAGATCACCGGAAAACTGTCCGCCTGTCATTCCAGGTAGGAGGGGTTAGGAAGTCTATTTGAAGGAGCAGTTTGTTTATAGAAGTATTTTGTGACAATTGGCAGAAAATGTTCTGCGTGGTGGATGGTTTTTGCATGGTTTTTGTTAGCAGGGTGCGTTCCGAGTAAACTTTTATTATGACTTAACATTTCCTATTGGGGGAAAGGTAGCCAAGGCCCGAGGTTGAGTTTCAAGCTATGTGATGTAACACATCTCAGTTTGGAAAGATATAGAAAGCTACAGCCCTTTTTTTGTTCCCTCCCCAAAAACGTAGGTGTACTGTTAAATTTCAGCTGTCCAGGGCAGGTAAATCAGACCCCTTAGGCTGGTAGGTTTGCTGGAGCAAAATCTTTCTCCCTCATCCCAATCTGCTGGTACAGCACAGTTCCAGTCTTCTGTAACTCAGAAGAGCTTAATCTCCTGAGGGCACAAGCACACTGGGGTTTTGGGGAGCAGGTGGAGAACACTGGTGTCAGGAGGGACAAAATGCTGGATGCAGGAGGTCAGAGTTCATGGTTGCTGGCCTCCTCAACTCTCACCAGATCTGAAGGTGGGGGCAAGAGCTGTCCAGTGCTGTTCAGTGTCTGAGCATCCAAGTCCCTGCTTGTGTTGGGAAGGAAGAAGCCTTTACTACACAGCTGCTTGGCAGGATCCAAACCACTCCACAGTCCTATGATTCTATGCTATTTGGGTCTATTACCCCTCCACTATGTGGCTTAGTGCTTGTGAAGGCTGGGAGAGCAATGCAGGTGGACTGGCAGAGGAATTGAAGATGTGGTGTTTGCAGGGTGTGGTTAATTGCACATTCCCATTCTACAGTTCACTAACCTCTGCACTGGCAAAGGTAATGAGAAATCATCAGCTTTTCCTCTGCCTCTGCCTGACAGACACCAGGGGATGTAGATGAGGAGATGGAGACACAAGAGCCTTTGGATTCCCCATAGATGCTGTTTATTTCAGGTGTCCATGCCCTTTGAGATGGCCTCCCATTGCTGTTCCCAAAGGACATGAATCTCTTGCAAATACTGTGTCATGTCCATTAACCCTGCAAATCTATCTCAGGTACTTTGGACATCTCAGATGGCACCTCTGCTTCTGGGCAGGAGATATTGGTATCAAGTGTCCGGGGCAGACAGTGTCACATGCAGTAACATCTCCCAGTGACTGCTGCTTTCTTCAACCCTTCCAGCTTAGAGAATCGAGCATCAGGACTAAGAAATAGGAAAGGCTTGAGTCTGGAGAGTTGGGGTTTTTTCCTAGCACATACCTTAATAACTGTCAGTTCTAGCTGGAATATTTGCCACAGGGCTCTGATGCGCATGAGAAGACGATGGATTGGTTTCTAGCTCAGGTTTGCCTAGTTTTAGGAAAAATGTGTTAGACCAACAACCATTCAGATTCTGTATTTCTGCTTGGTTTCCAACTCTATTCATACATTCATGCTAAGCATAGGAGTGATTCTTGTTTTATGATCTTCTTGTTTAATCTTTAGGATTAAAGAAATCAAATCTATTAATTATATCTGTTCAGCAATATTATCTAATATATCTACTTCTATTATACCACAGTAGCTAGTTCATACCACAGCTAGTAAATATCACATTTTATCACTCAGCTTTGTTGACATCAGTTTAATGATTTAACTGCAGTGTGGTGTGGAGATAGCTATTACCTGGATGGGATTGGATTGGTTTATATTGGGCTAAACTGGAAGATGCTCACAGATTACGGCTTATCAGTAGTGGCAATCATATCCTCATTAGGGAGGAGGGTAGTTGTGTCCCCTTCAGCTGATTTAGGAGAAAGTAAAGGAATGAGGAGCACTCCTTAGGCAGGGCACACTCCTCCCTGGCCTGGCCAGGGGCACATGTCTCTCCTCTGAGTCCTGGGGTGTTTGGTGGATCCAACACAGGTGAGGCGGAGTGGCTAACTGCTGGTATCTGCAGCAGGAGCCCATCCAGGTGCAAGGGGTGTAGCTCTGATGGGGCTTTCCATCTTTCTCTACTGTTTATCCTTTGACTGATAAAAATCCTTTTTATCTCCTTGCCAGGTCACAGCTCCTTATCTCCACATAGGGGCAATTGCTATCATGGTGCTTCTTGCCTGGCCTGTGGCTCTTCATGCCATCAGAGCAGATAAGAAAGGTATGGCAGCTCTGGTTCCTGCTTCCTGTATGATAAAAGATATATACGAGCATGGGAAAAAGAGGCATGCAGGAGCCCTTTCCTCCCACACCCACTCTCCAGCAGAAGGAGACTTTCAAATTCTGAATCTCCCAGGGAAATTAGTGGGGCTAGGGCTTGGGCTGTGCACTGCCCTGTTGTGTCCCAGTGTGTTGCTGGTTTGCATGTTACCTTGCATTGTTTTGACCTATACTGAGGCAGTGATCTATGTTCAAATGGAGGAGACTAGCAGAAGTACCCATGTTCTGAGTCATGAGTGAAAATGTATTCAGCCCTCTGCAGGAGAAAGCAGCCATTGGCAGCTCCCTTGGCTGATTTTTGCTTGCTGTGTGCTGAAGGGATCTCCAGTCCAGTCAGACAAACCACTTCAGATTAGCATATCTCAGGAGAAGCCAGCTGAGATAGGGAAAAGAGCTTTTTGATCAGTTTCTGGTGTTATCTCATGGGAAGTTCCTGCCCACCAATGAACAAATGTTGTAAGGAAAAAGCCAGATGCCATGAACAGCTGCTTAAAAAGCTGACTGGGAGTGTCTGTTTTTCTCTTACTGTCTCTTCATAGAGCCAAAATTATCTACCTGACACCCATCTTCAGATACTGGTTTGCAATAAAAATCACAGATGGGATGGACTGGCAAAAGCATTTTTTTTTTTTCCTGTCCAAGGCTTTTCCTGTTGAACTGGAGCTGGGGAGGTTGGGGGAAAATACACAGGGACCCTAGACATTACATACCACCATGCCTGAGGTACTACTAGCTTAGTACATCATCATCTTAGCATAAGCCCAAATTCCTTCAGAGCCACTGGCACAGAGGGATGGTGGTACCCATTCAAGAAAGAGGTGTTGGTGCATAGGTGCTCATTTCTCAGAACTGAGGAGAAAGACTTTTGGGGCTCTTGGGACTTTTGGGCAATGTGTCAACAGACTCGAGAAGACCATAGATAATGAGTTGGCAAGTTTCTGAGGTGCAATATCCATGCTCTCAGGGTCCGTAGGATTATTTAGGTCACACACAGAAGGTCACTAGGAACCATCTGAATGAACCAGGGAAGTATTCAAAGTAAGGAGATGCAACATGGTTGAAGGAGAGGTACCTACCCTTCTTCATCGTGAATGAAACTTGAAAATGGTGCTTGTTCTGAGTAACAAAAATTTAGCATCCTTCTGTTGAGGACTGTTTTTCTACATATGGAGGCAATTTTAGTGCACCATGTCTAAAGAAAAAAAGAAATAAAGCCACATCTTGCTGTCAGGCATAATGAGATGTAATTAAAGCATAAAACCTGTAGTCCTGACTTAGACAGCGTGCATCCTTGCTTTGACCAGTTTGTTTTCCTGGGTTGCGTTGTTTGGAGAGAAAGTGAAAATTAGGGGGAAAAGAAAAGGAAAAAAGGATGGGACAAAGCCCGATAGCTACTTAGCTGGAGGACTGTATTGAAAGTTAAGTGGCAAGGCAGAGTTGTACATTATTATGTGGATTAACTCTAGCCTTCCTCCTTCAAATTCTTTCAGTTACTCAGGTGATAATTGTTGGTCCATACCTGGCTATCCTTGTCTTTCTTTTCTTGATACCTCTGGGGATGTACTCTCCTTGCATCAGAGAGATGGGAACACTTGGACCAAAGCCAGCCCTCATTGGACACCGTGGAGCACCAATGGTAGGTCTGAAGAAATTATTTTATGTAATTTCTTCATCCTGTACGTTGCTACTTTTGTCATCATCTTCTTCTGCTGATTCTTTGTTGTTTTTTTTCCCCCCATGAAATCTGTGGAGGGTGGGAGACATTTCTGTTCATTGGGACTGCATGCCAAAGGCATCACTGCATGGGTTTGCTTACAAGGAAAACACTGTTTCTGAGGGACAAGACCAGGTTGGAGGGGACCCTGAGCAGCCTGGACTAGTGAAAGGTCTCTCTGGCCTGACAGGGGGATTGGAATAGATTGATCTTCAAACCGATCTATCATTCTGTTATTGTTCTACAGAATGGGTTTGGCTAAAGTAGCTTTAACAATATAATGATGCTCCATTAAGAAAAAACAGAGATGTTACAAAGATGCAGAAAGCATTTGCAGAATCCTCTGGAGTGTGTTTGAAAATTATCTGCTCATGTGCCTTTTTTTTCAGCTGGCACCAGAAAACACTGAGATGTCATTTCTGAAGACCATTGAGCATGGTGGGGATGGTCTTGAAACAGATGTTGCCATAAGGTAAGGGCAAAAGAATATCACAGAATACACGCTGCTTCTTCTGAGTGCTGTCTTTGGAGACATGCAGCTCCAGGCAATTGGGTTTTACTGATGGCTGGGACAGGGTCCCTCAGCTGTCATATGACAGGGGCTGTAGGGCATGGTTGTTCTCAGGCAAGTCAATAAGCTGCAGATATTGATTTAACAAACTTTATTTCCACAGTGTGTTTTTAATGCTTGGCAGAGTATAAAAACAAGTCCCTGCTCTAGTCTGACTTCCAGGTCACAGTGAGGGTTAAATCAGGTCTACAAACCAACAGAAAATTTTGTACAGCTTTGTGACAGCATTGTCCTTGATCTTTAATTGCCTTTGGTGACCCCACTGTCATGAAATGCTAACATTCTGTGCAGGATGAGCTGTTTCCAGGCACTGAATGAAAAAACCACTAACATTTAGATGTTCTACTAAACAAGACCCTTCTATAAAAACAAAAAAAATTGTGTGTCCTTCACTGTCCATTCAGAATTCAGTCCTCTGAAAATCACAAAAACACTTTGATATCAGCAAAAAGAGATTTCAACCATAAGTTACTAACATTTTTTGAGGGAGTTGGCAGGCAAAAGTCCATCTTCTTCACGTTGCCCCTAGAGAAACGGAGGCACAGACAAGCATTACTTCTGTGAGATCTCCTAGAAGTATTTAAGCTGGAAATAACTTGGTGTCTTGAGCCTCAGCATTTCTCTATATTGCACTCTTTGCACTAAGGAAGGCTGTGCATTCACAGTGGCCCACATATTCTTCTGACCTGGCTTGAGTCTGCTCATGCTGTGAATGAACCTGCTTCCCAGGTGACCTGAACTCTTGCTCTCTGGCAGCTATGATGGGGTTCCTTTCCTCATGCATGATGACACTTTGAGAAGGACAACTAACATCCAAGAGGTCTACCCTAATGACACTGGTAAAGCTGCTTCATTTTTCTCCTGGGATGCCCTGCAGAAACTGAACGCTGGAACATGGTTCCTTAAGGTAAGCATCATAAAGGGATAGAAGCATTCCAGGTCAGTTGGACTGGACTCTAGGCAACTTGATCCAATTGGACATATCCCTGTTCATTGCAGGGGGCTTGCACAAGATGAGCTTTAAAGGTCTCTTCCAATCCACACTTTTATATAATTTCATGACTATCGCCAACTGGATGTAAAAGAGACAACAGCTGTCTATTACTTAACAGCATCAGTATTAGAAGAGGAACTGCTAGTTGAATCAAAACTCAAATAAGTCAGTGTAGATACTTCAGTTTGTGTCTCTTTGCTTTGTCCAGTTTGCCTTCAGGTGAAGGAGACTTGTAACAATTGGCTGGTGGATGTTCTTGTGTCACCTTATCATGGCAGCAGAGCTCATGGGCTGGGGGAAGAAGAAAAGAGCTACTTTTCCTTGCTGTTTATAATATTCAGAGCTAACAAGGTGGGACAGAGAAGCACAGCAGACATAGCTTTAAACTATGCAATTTAGGTCCCAAAAGTAATGTCCTCACAGCCCGGGTTAACTTCCCCCATTTCTTATGTAGAAGAAATAAGCAAAATTAAATATTTCCACCTGTTGAGAACAGACATCAAACTTTTTCCCTCTCAGAGATACAGCTGACTCCCAGAGCAAACTGCCTGATTGATTTTCTCTTTTTTATATCTGTTTATTTCTAGAACAAACCATTTGTAGGGATGGGCTCGCTGTCAAAGGCAGATCAAAACCAGGCAATGAATCAGTCCATTTACACGCTAAGTAGTTTTTTGCGCCTCGCAGACAGTCACAATAAACTTGTGATATTTGATCTCTACCGCCCTCCAGAGAAACATCCTTACAGGAACTTGTGGATCCGCAAAATCCTGGACGTCATCCTCAAGGAGTCGAAGATAAAGCGTCATCTGGTAGGGTGGCCTCACTCCATATCCCTTTTTCTTGCTCTTCTCATTGGGACTTTGGGGCGTACTCTGCATGACTTCACCTCCGTAAAATTGCCCTGTTGCATTTCCCTTGATTTAAAAGGCATCATTTGGAGTATGTTCCTTATACTAGTTCCGCAGAAGGTTCACAATAGTGTAATCCTTCAGCAGCACAGGAAAAAAGGTAGTGTACATACCAGCTGATGCCTTAGACCCTAAACAGCACCCCTTCATAAATATAATAATTGTCAGTCTATTCCTTGCTACCCATGTTTGTTTTATATATTGCATAAAAATTCCTGGCTTAAATTAAACTAAGTTGTGAGTCTTTATTGCCTTCCTCCCCGTGGCAGTGGATGAATGCTAAACTCATGGGAATCAGTTTATGTACCCATTGATGTCTGGGGAGTTATGCTGATCTGTATCTGCTGAAGACCTTTTCTTCCATGCTGGAAGAATGGTAGAACAGAATATTTTCGGTTGCCTTTTCCATAAACCAAAGCTGTCTTTTCATTCATTTTCAACACTACCTCTTTTGTTGGGCTGTATGAAATGTACTCACTGATTTCCAGTGGATAAGCAAGGAACAGTGGATACTTATTTCTTGATAAAAGTCTCTTGCAAGTTCTGACCCTGCATCTGAACTTTCTTTGATCATTGGGAGAAACACCATTTGGCAAGCTGGGTTAAGTCCCTCAAGATGTTATCTTTACTAGAGTTGTGTGAACAGCGGGGCATATTAGGGGCATGAATCTTTCTGTTGGGAACTCCCTGGTTTCTCTTGTTGCCTGCAGGTCCTGTGGCTGCATAACGGCGTGAGGTCCTTTGTTCAATCTGTTGCTCCTGGGTTTCAGCACACGATGGGCAGAAAGGCACCAATAGAGGACCTACTGAAGCACAATATTGTCAAACTCAATCTGGTCTACACTGACATGTCCAGTGAAGATATCCGGTAGGTTTCAGCCCAAGTACAATCTTTGGGGTGCATCTGGACTATGTTTGCCTCATGCGTGGGGCAATGTCTCCCTCCAGTGACCAGTTCCAGAGACTATAATATTTTGGGAATAGCTCATTCAGATCAAGTAGCCCTCCCTGATGTATTTTAGGGGTGACAGACTGCAGTTCACTCCTACTGTTAAGAGGTGGCACATGTAATTAAATCTGGCTGTCCTCAATTCCATATTGACCAGGATCTGAGGATCTTCTGGTAAGGACAACACAACTGTATCCTGATTTCTTGTCATTTTCTTTGTTCCATCCTGAGTCCCATCGACACTGAATCAAGGAGAATGAAAAACTATTTAACCTCCCATGCCTCTTCCACAAACACCAGTGGGAATGCATAATGCTGTGGTGATTGATCATCACCCTCTTGTAGCCAGTGTTTTGTAGACATAATTTCTTGTCTGTTTCTACAAGTACTCTGTTCCATGTGACACACTGAAAATGTCATTTCTATGATGAAAGGCTCCACATTCATTGCAGTTCTCAAAATGCTACTCTTGTGTGGCAAAATAACCCAAACAAACCACAAAAAACCCCCAGCTTTACCTGTCCAGCTCTCCTTTTGTAAACAGGAGTTTTTGCTCTTTCCAATTCACAAAACCATTGAAGCCTAGATGAAATGAAAAAGAAAGGAAAAAACTTTAATCCTTTGGACAAGAGTAATGTTCATATTTCCTCAATTATAATTGCCACAGGATGTAAAATCATAGGATCACAGAATGCTTTGGGTTGTAATGGACTTTCAGCAGCATCCGGTTACAACCTCCCTGCTATGGGCAGGGAAGCTCCCACTAGACCTGGTTTCTCAGAGCTCCATAGCCTGGCCTTGAACACCTCCAGGGATGGGGAGTCCACAACCTCTCTGGGCAATCTGTACCAGTGTCTCAACCACCCTCACAGTTAAGATTTTTTCCTAATGTCTGATCTAAACCTTCCCTGCTTCAGTTTAAGGCAATTCCCACTTGTCCTTTCACTCAATAGCCTTGTAAAAAGTCCCTCTCCAGCTCTGTTGTTGCCCATCTCAGTACTGGAAGGTGCTCTAAGCTCTCCTCAGAACCTTCTTTTCTCTGAAAGGCTGAAAGGCTATAAAAAATCATAGGCAGATCCATTTGGGTAAACCTTGGATAGGCCCTAGGTAGATTTATAACTGCTGATATTGATGATACATTACCTTTATACAAAGAATGAACTTACTTCATATTAAGTTTCAATAGCTTACAATAACTTGAGAAATGAAGCATTGATAGAGCGACCATAACAAACTTGGGTGGCCAGCTTCGAAGATTAGCTCAGCTGCTCTAACCAACACCAACATTGTGGGTTCAATCCCTACATGAGCCATTAACTGAAGAGTTGGACTCTGTGGCGTTCTGTGTCCCTTCCAGCTCTGGTTATTCTGTGATTCTGTGGTGGTTTGGAACACACTGTGGGAAGATTTTAGAATAACATGAATGGTTTAGACTTAAAAGATCTCTAAGATCATCAAGGCCAACCACTAAGATCATCAAGGCCAACCACTATCCCAGCACTGCCAAACTCACTACTAAACCATGTCCCTAAGTGCCACCTCCACATGTTTTAAATACCTCCAGAGATGATGATTTCAGCACTTCCCCAGGCAGCCAATTCCAAAGCTTGATAACCCTTTCCATTAAGGATTTTTTCCTAATATCCAATCTAAACCTTCCCTGGTGAAGCTTGAGGCCATTTCTTCTTGTCCTATTGCTAGTTACTTGAAAGAAGAGACTGACCCCCAGCTGGCTACAGCCTCCTTTACAAACACATTGCTACATTGACTCATATGGTAGAAGGATTAGAAAGGTTTTGACCTTTTGGCATTTTATCTGCATTTTTTTCCAGCTGTTCAGTTATTCCATATTGACCAATTGTTAATGATTAATTATTGGCTGGTTGGCTTTCCTTTATGTTCCTTATCTAGGTCCTAAAGTAAGCACTTCCTACAGAAGATTACAACCATTTCCCATGATCTTCCCGAATCTCCTTGAGTAAGCCCGAAGGAAGTACTAATCTCCTTGCTCAATGAAGGTTGTTGCCTTTTGGTCTTTTAAAGGAAATATGCTGAGGCAAACATCACCACCAACTTCTATGTGGTCAACGAGCCATGGCTCTATTCCCTGGCATGGTGCTCTGGGGCACACTCTGTGACCACCAATGCCGTCCACTTGCTGAAGGATCTCAGCCAGCCACTCTTCCTCATGGTAAGTGGAAGTCTTTTCTGTCTCAGGAGTGGGAAATAGAGTTAGGATGTTCATGATGACCTTTGGAAACGATGGGCCAGTTTCACACATGGATAAGGCATCTTTAAGGATGCTTCTTATGCTTTGCATAAGAAGGACCTGAGTTGACACCTGGTTTACCCAGAAACTCAAGGCCACTACAGGTATTACCATACCCTTCTCTCCTCCTACCTCAGGATGAATCACCCTACTTGTTTGGATTATCACCTTAGGCCTTGAGATAAGGGAAAAGAAGTCATATTGAGACTTGTGCAGGAAGAAAGGAAGGGCCTTCGGGGAGACAAGCTGATGCATGAGGATTTCCATTTCTAAGCTTTTGAAGGACCTTATTGATGTCAGAAGTTTCTCTTTTCCCAGGGCGTCCCACTGCCCTTGTCAAACTTGGTCTTGTTCCCCAAGTCCAAGGGAAACAACCACAGAAATAAGCCTTCCTTCTGGGAGGAATTTTCACATAATTTCTCTGTTTGTTATTCTGCCTTGGACAACCTGTAGGGCCAAAAAGTACCTGGGGCATTGGTCCCACCAGAGTCTCTGTAAGGACTTTAAGTAGTTGGCTTCACAGTCTTGAATTAGATTTTACAATGCTCCCCTCCAGAGAACTGCAGTGTTTCAGTCAATTCTAAATTTGGGTGGAGGTCCAGTCTAAGGATGAATCTTCAAATGCCCTAAGACTTAAAGTGGGAGCCACCCCAGGCTCTCTGTGGTGTTTAGTAAAGGGCAATATTGCCAGAGAAAAGGAGATGCCACCAGCTGAAGTTATTATTGGGGTGAAGCAAAGAAGTGCAAGGCCTGCCTGTACAAACAAGAGATCTTAGTGGCATTCACTGTGATATGGTAAAATCTTCTTGGCTACACCACAGACCTGCTTTTATGAAGGAGAATGATTTGGCACCAACACCCAGTGGTGAGTGGCCTCTTTGAAATCCCACCAAATGCTTTTAACACCTGAAGGATGTTCTCACAGGTGCAAACCAGGCAGTTGAACAGTCATATTCAATTAGGAAGAAAGAGCTTGAGTAACTTTTTTTTGCAAATCTTGTGGTCCTTGGCAGTAGGCACAACCTCTGTTGTTTTCTTCCAGACTCCACAGCAGTACAACATCATGTGGATCCTGACAGATCTGACTTCTGCATTCCTTATCTCACTCATCTTTGCTCTGCACTGGTAACTACCAAGTTCTTAGTGGCCATCCTAACCTGATCTATTGCTCCTGATGAAGGAAAGGAGGAATAATTTCAGGTGACCTGAAGTGTTAAAACTACACTTGAGAACATTAGCTTTCCCTTCTGGAAAGGGAAGAAAGCCCCAAAAGTCCCCCCAGAACCTCTCTGTTTCTCCTGCTTGCTCTCATTTTCCCTTTCCATTTTGGCAGCTCAGGCATTGTATGCCCTCAGGATTCAGTGGAGAACTGCTGGATTTATAATAGCAATATAAACCAATTATCAAAGCTGGTGGGCTGAGAAAGGAAGTGATTTTTCTATTATTTGACAATGTTTCATTGTACTGATTTGTTAGGAAGGCTCTCAATGTTAATATTTGAGCATCCCATGTCTCTCTGCACATGCCAGAGCTCCACAGGAAATCCATTATCCCACATACAAATGTCTGATCGTGTCACAGACACCACATGTTTCCTTCCACTCTGTCAAAGATTATTGAGAAATCTGGGGTTCATGGAGCAGGCTCACCCCAGCTGGTGGTGTCTGGCTGCTGGATGTTCTGCTCTGCCACAGCTGTATGAGGAATGTGCCTGTGCTCTCATCCCAGCAGTGCCCAGGGAAGGCAGAATGTGCTGGGCTCAGCTCTTCAGCTGGCTGGCTGTAGGTGGGTGGGAGGATCAGAGCCCAGGGGAGTTTTTTGCAGGGTGCTGGCAGTACAATGGTGCTGCTGGTGGCAGCAAGCAGAAAGTTTGGGAAGCCCCTGGGTGAGCACTCTTGGTGGCTTTTAACTGTGACTTGCTTTGGCATAGGAAGAAGCTGGAGTGCTAATATTGCTCTAGAATGATGAAAAGATTAATTAGTAGCAGTTTGACCGTGATGAACTAGCATCTGTATAGGCATTTTTGCTGGGCATCCAGGCTTTTTCCAAGGAAAGGTGGTTCCTTACCTTCCTTCCCTTCTTACCCTGCTCTGCTCTCAGGTCCTGCTTTCCCCTTGTTTTCAAGGCTGCAGATTTCAGGGTGGTATACAATCACCCCTGTAAAGCATCACCAGTACCATCATGCCCACCTCCCCCAGGATCATGTTCCTGCTGTGTGCATTTCCCAGGGTCCTGTGGAAGCTTCTGGTCCAACCAAACAACAGACTCCTCTGGGGTGGCCCTGAAGCAAGGGCATCCCCAGCTCTCCTGGGGCCAAAGGCATTAGCATTAGCAGTGCCTCAGTGCCCTGTGTTGTCTTGTCAGGTTTGTGAACCCACCAAAATCACAATTTTTTAAATTTCTTTGGCTGCTTTAGAACCAGTGTCTGTAAACATTTTGGAGGCATTGGAGCTCCTAAATCTTGACTAGGAAACAGGGCTTAGTCAGAAAGTTGCCCTCAAAATGTTGTTGCACACATGAAGTGTGGATGCTTAGACATCAGCCATGCACTTGAGTTCTTTCTTGGTAAGGACCTGAGAAAATCCCAAAATACCTGCCCTCACAAAGTAGGAAAAAGCTGTCCAAGGCAGCAGGGGGCTGTGAGGAACACCACATCAGGCAGAGGCCTGACCCAGCTGCTTTGCTCCATGCAGGTGGCGAGAGAAGAATTTCTCCTGCTGTGCCCAGGACAGTAACCCGGTGGTAGAGAGTGGCACCTACAACAAATTCAAGACAGGTGAGCAGGGCGAAGAAGAGCAGCTGCATCCTCCTCAGGGTGGTCTCTGTGGGAATACCAAAATCCTGATGGGTGGGTTGGTGATGGGTGTCTACACTTAAAAGGAAGATTGTGAGGAAGGATGCAGTCTGAGTTATCTCAGCCCCAGACCCTGTAGCAACTCAATCCAATTGGCCCTGCTTCAAGCAGAGGCTGGGGCAGACACCTCCAGATGTCCCCTCCAATACTCACTACTCTGCAATTCTGTGAAAAGAGACTCTGGAGGCACTGAGCACTCTTGGTTCTGCCAGGCAGGGTGGCATTGGCTGAGGACCCTTTCTGCACCCACAGAGCTGTCATCCAGACAAAACGACCCAACCTGGGCTGCATGCATTTTCAAACAGGTTCTTTTTGCTCACAGGCTGTCAGAATAGATGCAGGTATTTGGTACCTCACCGTGTGTCTCCTTTTCCAGAGCTCAGTGACATGCCTGCTGTTCTGGCCTGACATGGGCAGAGAGGGGACATGGACCTGTCATCTCGATGAGGCTGGGGAGACCAGCTGGTGGGGGCTCAGATCTACCTGGTGAGGAGGAGCCATTGGCCTTCGTGGCCCTGCTGGAGATGAGCACCAACCTTTCTCTCCTACAGCTTTTCTCACGTTCCCACGCCTGTCAGGGATGGTGGGGTGTAGGAGAGCACAGATGGAGTTGCAGCCATGAAGAAACTGTCCATTATGGTGAGATGCAGCAACCACATGGGAGCCACCATAGCGCAATCATTCCTGCTGTGCATAAGCCCTATTTCCACATATGCTGCAAACATCTGAGCATCCTCCAGTCCTCCTCATTCTCAGGTGCCCAGATTTCTCCTATCAGACCAGCCTCTTCACCACACACTACCTCCTGTTGTCCCCCCTTGCAGGTGTCCTCCATCCCCAAGGGCACATTATCCCCACCATGATGGTCAGATGGATGGCCTTTCTATAACAGAAGCAGGGGCAACTTTGGTTTTCCTTTTCCCCACTCTTGCCCTGCCACAGCCTAACAGGATAATCTCCTCCCCTTGTCTGTGGGCAAGGGCATGCCCTTCCCATGGGGGTTGAAGGGTTTTTTAGTGTCTTGGCCATCTATTGGGACTATGACCAGTAACAACCACTTTTCTTCAGAAGGATGGAGCTGTGTGTGAATTGGTTCCACCAAGTGTTTGTTTTTCCCTGGGGAAGGTCTGTACACCTGCACTACAGCCTGGGATTTATTCAAATTTTCATTTCTCCCAGTGGCTGCTGGCACAGAGTGGGGAGGGGGCCTATTCTCTGTAAGGGAGATGTAAACATCTCTCAGGTTTAAGCCATATCTTTCTACTTGAAGAGATAATATGTTTTTTGTAAATTACAAGTGATGTTTTAAATACATTTTATCTCTCCTATCCTGTTTTGTTCTTATTTCAGAAAACTGGGAAGGGGAAAGAATACAGTAGTCTTTACCTGATCCAGACTATAGACATTTCTTATACATGAGCCTTTTGTTAAATGAAGTGATCACAAGTGAGAGGTCAGCATTAAGTTTCAGAGTTATCTGTGCTGAGAAGCACCCAAACATTTCCAAGTTGCAATTTTGGAATATTTTGGAGGCTAGAAATGCAAAAAATGAAGATCCTCCTTGGGAAAAAGGCTAAAAGACTGATGAATTGTTGTAATGCAACTCCAGATCTATGAAATGTGGGGAGTGGATGGTTTTAAATCCCCCTCCCCATGCCTTGCATACACAGGTGCTTCCTAACTTTTCATGGGTACCACTCATGTAGGGTATGTGCGCAGCAAAAGTAGGAGATGGGGAGTGTGTGGGTTAAGCATGGTGTGCACCGTGGGCTCCTCAGCCTGTGCCTTGGTGTTCAAGTGAGGGACTTGGCTGTGGTTCCCCAGCCTCTGCCTTTAATATGCATTGGGAAAAGCCACTTCAATGCTCTTTGATCCATGGATCTACTGATGCTTGGCCAGTATGCTCTGGTAACATCCTGTACTCACCCTCCTCATCCTCAGAAGCCTTGCCTAGGCAGACCCTGGCCAGTTAGACCTGTGATTTCCTTTAATGCCATACATCTTAGCTACTATTTTTGTTGCTTCACAGCTAGCAAGGTCTGGCAACCTTGTCAAGCACAGGGCTGGTCGTCTGACTCCCACACACAAACTTTTCACTCAACACTTCCTATGTGCAGTGATTAACGTCAAAAGTGACTGGAAGATTCAGCCCTTGTCATAGAGGACAAGCAATGGAGACTCCCAGACTTCAGTGTTTCTTACCCCAAAGGAAAAGATTTCAATTAATTTCCAGTCTGAGTACACTGGTGGTTTGTTCCCCCTTGCTGGATGCTCAACAGGAATTGCACAGAGCAAGGAGAAGTCTCGTCCACAAGAAGAACCCAGGAGCCCTGATCTCACCCTTCTCCCTGGAGATGTCACCACAACTGCACAGTGCAGAACAGCCTCCCACAAGCCACTTGATGCTTTTTAATTGGAGTATTTCACTTGGACATATGTTTTCTCATGTTACATTGCTTGGTGTGAATACAAAGAGGCCAGCAGGTGCTAATACATAAGACACACAGGTTACACACACAGAGTCCCAGTCCTGCCCAAAATTATGGGGTGCATGGGATGCCAACAGAGCTGTAAGTGGAGGGATGAGGATGCTGGCAGGGGAAAGATCACCCAATACAGCTCTGGAAAATACCGCTGTTCTGCATAGTCTGCTGAGTGGGCAATGGGTGGCAGGGATGGCTGGACACTCAGAAAAAAGCAGTGATGGTGTGGTGGTGATAGGCATGTGTCTAAGGACACATGGGATCCCTGGGACAGCTGGGGAAGGGAGAGAAAAGCCAGAGATGGATGGTGAAAAGGCAGCTGGGCTCCCACTGTCCAATGTAGCCTTGGTTGGTGTAACCATGCTCTCATCGCCAGAGTGCTTTGGGTAGGGAATGATGGAGGAAAGGGATCTCCTAGCAGCCCTGTCTGGCTGGTGGATGTCTCTGCGCAGCATCTCATTTGCTTTGATGGACCAGCCAAAGTTGTAAGTCATTCAAGTCATTCCACTTGAATGTCACAGTCCTCGAGGTCTGGTAGGCAGCACTGCCAATTCTGCCATGGAGACCTGAGCCCAGCCGAGCTTAACAGAGCAGCACGTGACACCCCACAATATGAACTTCTACAAAAGCAGTCAAACCCAGCCCAATGCCCAGGACCAAGAGAGGCCTCAACATCTACTGAGATCCACGCAGTGTTGGTTACACCAACACCAGATCTTGGTGGACAATTGTCCCCTGTCTTGATACCCCATACCCAGCCATGTGTTCCTTTGAAGCCTGGATTTTGGAAAGGCACCCCCCAGGCTTCTCTCCCTGCATCCTCCCAGACACAATGTGGTTTCAGCCTTGTCTCTGCCAGCAGGTCCCATCTCTGCTCCAAAGTAGGCTGGTCCGCACTGTGCGGCATTGGGTGGCAGATGAGACAAAACAGCTAGCAGATGAGTACAGCCAATCAAAGGTGGAGAAAAGCCCACCAAAATCAAGGGTCTGCCCTTGATGTGAGTGGTTCAGGTTCAGCTAGGACTCATGAAGAGCTGCTTTATACAGAAACACACACACATACAAAGCACAAAATCATCAGCTGGTACAAACCGGATGGCCAAGTTCATGTTTGAATTACAGCCCATCATAGGCTCGGCTTCAGTCTTCCAGGCATGGGGTGTTCAAAACCTCTATGTCCATATTGAAGTTCACAGTAAAAGTCCTCCTAAGGTTAATTTTTCTGGACAAAGGGAACGAAAGGAGATAATTCATTTTCCAAGCTTTACTTCCAGCTGAGCCCTTAGTTTGGGAGATATGCCTTAGCCTCTGGCAATCATGGCTCTTGGGGAATCTCTGGGCAAGGGATTGTTCTGAAGGTTGCCCTCAGCCCTGAGTCAGCATCCAGATACCAGCATGAAATACAGGAATTTTTTTCCTTTTTAATATTTCAAAAAATAAATAGAAGAAGAAACAAAACTTTAAAATTTGTTTAAATATTTCCAGCATTGCACAGATAGCACTTTAGTACTCTAGCCTGTTCGATCAGTAGTTTGTTTATTCTGATTCCTAGTTAAAATGTGCTCTTCCCAGCCTGTTTTTTCTTTCTGTACATCTTAAGAACACAGAGTATTCTTTTGTAATGACAAAAACCCAAGCCCTGCAGTGTTCACTGGACATCTTTCCAGCATGGGTCAGGGCTCTGTTATTCCTCTTCAAACCTGAAATTCCCAGGACTTCACCAAAAACCTGTTAGCATCCTAACAGCTCTCATATTTAAGAAAAAAACCAACAAATGAAAACAAAGCAAGCCACACACACACACACACACACATGCACACAAATCCTCTTCCAAGAGCCTTTGTGATGCCAACCAATGGGTTCAGGTAAACATCTTGCTGGAGTGTCTTTGCCTTGGTCATTCACTGAGAGCAGTGGTGTCCCCTGGAAATCTTTGAGGTGTAGGATGAGTTGGGATGCAAGGTGAGGAAGGTGAGTAGGAGGTCAGAGATAGTCATCTTCGCTGGAAGGGGAGGTGGGATTGGAGCCCTCAAGGTCAGAGTCCAGTGAACTTCCTGATGGTGTTCGGCTCATCTTCCACATCTGGGAGGCAAAGGTTCTTGCCCAGCTGCATGGGTATCCCACAGCCCTCAGCTGGTGAATTAGCCCCATGACCACGTGCCAGTGGCTTCTTGCAGTTCACTTGCTACCCTTTGCACTTCTCTGTTTGCTCATGGCTGTTAGCATCTGGCTGATGTATGAGGTCAAAAGGTCATCCATCTTGTACCCCTGAGGAGGAGAGGGAAGATGTTACCGGCCTCTAGAGCACAGCCTACAGTCTCTGGCTTGTGCCTCCTGAACACACTGGCTACCAGTTCTTGACTTTCAATTTTTCAGGTACATTTTGACCTATAACCACCATTCTCCTTGGGTGAAATGTCACCATCACAAGGAACACTGTCCAAACATAATTTGCAACCTTGAGATGGAGGAACTCCCTGGCCCAGAATGCTGCTGAGGCTAAGGACATAGGGAGCTTTGGATAGGAGATAAATTTTCAAATAGCCAACAAAATACTGAATGCCTCAAATAGTACCAATTAATCCAGAAGAAATTTTTATCCTTTGGGCTTTGGGTTTAAGATAGTCTAGAAGGAGGTTTCTTGCTGAGATTGTTATGAGGGTCAAGCTGGGTAAATGATATTAGTTAAAGGGCTCAAGAGCACCCCTTGAGCCCATATCACTTTTAATGTGTTTTTCAGCCCAGTGATAGGGAGCAGTCCCCCATGCTCCTGACACGGCAACATCCCAAGCACCTTAGGCTTGCTTGTTCCTTGGATGATGGACCAAGTGAGAGCCCTGATTCATTGAGCAGAGCCATGGGAAATTCAGAAGAAAAAAACCTATATCAGTGGCTCTTCTGAGAGACCATTTTCAGCCCAGAGAATCCCTGAGACACAATTTGCTGCTGAAGTCAGGATTTGGTCTAATCTTTAACGCTTCTTACCAGGGAGGTCTCACAGAGCAGCTTGCTTCCTCTCACCAAGTTGCCAATGGTTATGTGGAAATAGGTGTTGCCACTGCTCCAGTTGGAGATCTTGGTGAAGGGGTGAGTGATGAGAATATCCTGGTAGGAACACAAAACTGACATTCAACATGCAAGAGATCCTCAACTTCCATGTGGGGCTGTGGACACCTCTCATGTCCCTGTTCACTTTCCATCACAGCAGGCCAGGGATGTCTACTGGGATGAGACTCATGGGAATGGCAGTGAGATCAAGACTCCAGATTTTCCAGAGCTTATGAAGGACTGCTACACTAGAATGACCATGCAGGTGGTGGAAGAAACTAGTAGGATCTCATTTACTCCAACTCCTGTCCTATTGCCTGTGAAGGATTAAGGATGGAGTGTGTGCATTCTCCAGGTACAAGATCCTAATAGTTGATGCTTTCAATCCATATTTTGTTGAAAAAGTCTGGGCTGGCTCTGTGCAACAGTGAAGTTCTGCCTCCAGAAAATGTTCTCTCTATCCAGCCATTCTAACATGACTTAAAGAGAACTCACTAAGTACTGAACAACATGCTCTTTGGGATGTCTTCCATGAGGGCTTGGGGACTGGGCTCAGGAGCATCTGGTGAATACCCAAGTTTTGCTTACCTTGGTTTTGGGATCAATGAGGCTGACTCCATGCTTATTGATGGCAATTAGAAGGATTTCTGGATAATTTGGCTCTGTAGTTTGCTGTTGGAAATGAGATGAACTGGTTAGGGGATGTGTCAAGCAAAACCAGACCCCTTCCTATTTCCTCTCTTCCTGTCTTTCTCCTGACAGCACTCACTTCTACTGTCCATGATGGAACTCTAGTGCCATGGTGGATTGTCTGGATTTGGTTTGTGGTGGGTAGAGACACATCCCTTGAAAAACCATAGGTTCCCCTTTTGCCTTGGCAAAACATAAAAGAGCTTTTGTGTGTTCAGCAGCACAGATATGGGAACAGCCCCAACAACTGAGATATGCTGAAGCTCTACAGTGTTTCTGTCTGTGTGAAGAGGCAGGGCAGCAATGAACAAGCGTATTTGTCCTTTACTGATGAAGAGTATTACATTTTTCTCTGTTTCATCAGGATTGTCCCAGTCTGATTCAGATCTGGAACCCTTCTGTGGTACAGGGCTCCTGATCTTGGCTAAAAGCTGCCAGAGAACCCCCCAGGGTAGATACCTTCACTTCAAAGAATGCTGATCCAAATGTAGGCCACTTGAAGATAATCTTTAGAAAGGCAAGCTTGGCTTCTTCTCTTGTTTTGCCTGCGTGTTTGTTGTAGTATGCCACGATGGACTGCAACAGAGAACACAACAGAGATGGAAGGTTTGCAGTACCTGGCACCAGGGATGTTTGCAGGGAAGGAGCATCAGTTGCACAATGATAGACTCATAGAAGAGTTTGAGTTGGAAGGGACCTTTAAAAGGTCATCTAGGCCAACTCTCCTGCAGTGGACAGGGCTGCCTTCCTGCAGGCTGCTCTGGGCCCTGTCCAACATGACCTTGACGTTTGGTTCTAGCCTCTGTTCCAATATCACTTCAAAAAGAAGTGCTGGCTGGCCACCAGAGCAGGCCTGGAACCAAGGCAGGTCCTTTCTAGATAAGCTGAGCTGGTGACTCCATTAAAGAGATCATAAATTTTGATTATCCAATTTATGCAGCAGAGGAGACTGAGAGACCTTCAACCCACAGATGCTGATATCAGATAGGAAACAGAAAGACTTATCAGACTATTTCTTGACAGTGAGATACTTCTAATATTTTAAGAGTAGCCCTGTTTGCACCTGTGCCACCCTGTACACACCCTGTATAAAGCAGGAAGAATTACCCCTTTACTCAGTAGTCTGCATTAAATGACAGACCACCTCTTCACAAGACCATCTCTTAGCATGTTTCCATCCGGCTTTGCATCCACCACTACAGCCACGGTCTCAGGACAAAGAAAACCCAGGGCAAGGCATGTGTGTGTGAACATGTACAATTGCATGTACAATTTCTCCTCTTAGTGGTGCCAGGGAAGCTGAAGCTCTAGTAAGGCTCTAGAAGGACCAGGTCTCACTGATTCTGGCAGTGCAACTTCAACACTGAATGTCAGATGAGTTGCCTGAGAAAATGGGCTTCTCCCACCCAGGCCTGAGGTATGAATCAATCTGCTTGTTTACCCTTTTCCAGTCATCTGGAGAGAGCTGCCGGATGAGGTCCTGAGGCACCAGCTCCTTCAGGAGTTTGGGGATGCTGGGGAAATAGGACTTGTCATCCTCAAACTTGACCCGGTAGATGAGAGCCGCCAGCTGCAGGACCTCTTCCCGTGAGCACTTGTGGTAGCCACGCAGGTACTTTGGTAACTCCTGAATGGAAGACAGAACAACAGAAAGATAGAGAGAGGGTGTCCATGGACCTTCACCCTCTGATGTTAAATGGACTTTGTGGAGATATCCAGCCCCTGGCTAAGAGGCTGGGAACATCTGCAGATGGAAAAGTCTTCCCAACCTACTCCTAATCCCTCCCAAGTCTCCACTGCTATTGCAGTCCCAGGGCACCTGGTAATAGTGGAAGATTGAGTCTGCCATCGAGTCTTTTCCAGGTGTTGTGTTGGTCCACAGTTTTTTCATGAAGAACACTTGGTAGGTGAGGGAAGGCACTATACCTGTGCAAGTGAAGCAAATATAAGAGTGATGGTGTAGGTATCAGCTGGCAAGCGGTGTCTGCATCCAGCAGTGCCCGTGTGCCATCACAACCTGCAGGGACAGGGGCATTCGCAAGGCCAGCTGGGCTCTGACTTTGCAGAACAAACCACATCACTGCTGTGCAAAGCTTTAATACAGTGGAAAAAGTGTCTGGATTCACTTACACAACTGTACTTCTTTGATGGTACCCATGCTTAACACGGGACAGAGGAGTTGTATCCTGGAGGCACCTGTGTCTTGCAGCCACTGGTAAATTGCAGCAGAGCTGCAGCCAGTTCCACTTTGGATATGGTCAGTGAGGTGAGATGAATCCCACCACTGAAACCTTCCTGCAGGCACTTGCTGGAGAGATGCCCTCCAGCAGGTGCTACTCACAGGGGCCAGGACTAGCCTTGGAATAGAAGTTTTGCTGCTCCTGGAGGGACCACCTCCCAGGTGATGTCCCCAGGGATCATGCAGAGAGCAACACCCCCATTAACACGGCCCAACAGCTCACAGAATCACTGAGGCTGGAAAAGACCTCTAAGATTGAGTCCAACCATTAACCTAACGCTGCCAGGAACACCACTAAACCATTGTCCCTAAGCACCACATTTACATTATTTTGAACACTAGAGGACACTGATTCCACCACTTCCATGAACAGCCTGTTCCAGTGCTTGTGGCAGACTACGTGGTCAATCTTGTTTGAATGAGCTGGAGGGCTGTAGGAAGGCTGTGTGTGACCCATATTGGAAAAAAAAAAATCATCATTACCATCTTTTGCAGGTCTTGCTTTCTTTATCCAGTCTGTCAGGTGTCTCACAAAGTCAAAGAAAAAATCTCCCTCTGGCACACTGATGACCTGGGGGGCAACACAGCACATAGTCACGAAGGCTGAGCAAGTGAGCCATACAATAGGATCACAGAATATCCTGAGTTGGAAGGGACCCAGGAAGATCATCAAAGTCCATCTTCGGGCCCTGCATAGGATAGCTTTAAGAATCACACCATGTGCCTGACAGCATTGTACAAATACTCCTTGAACTCTGTGAGGTTTGGTGCCATGACCACCTCCCTGGGGACCCTGGTCAGTGCCAAACCACTCCTTGTGTGAAGAACCTTTCCCTAGTATCCAGCCTACCTGTCCCCTGACACAGCTTCATGCCATTTCCTTGAGTCCCATTACTGGTCACCCCAGAGAAGAGATCAGTGTCTTCCCCTCATGAGGAAGTTGTAGACTGCAATGAGGTCTCATCTCAGTCTTCTCTTCTCCAGGCTGAAGAAGACAAGTGACCTCAGCTGCTCCTCACCTGGCTTCCCCTCAAGGACCTCTGCCCATTGTCACAGCCCTCTCCAACAGCTTTATTTCCTTCCTTGTATTGTAGTGTCCCAAACAAGTGGCAAGACTTCACAGGCAGGGCCATTGCCCAGCCCATCTCCCGTAGTGGTTGTGCACTGCTCTGTACTTCTTACACTGATGTGTTATAAACTGCTGATGTGACAAAGCCAATGCCAGCACCTTGCTTCAGGCTCTGTCTCTAATTTCACTCATTATTCCTTATTGCAATTTGTTTCACCACAACACTTCTTTCCCTTCCTCATTACTATCTCCATAGATTTCTCTCAGTTGCCAGAGGCAGCTCTAAGCTGCACATTTTTCTTGCTTAGTCCCTTCTTATAAACCCAGCTCAGCAACAGGCTAAGCGAGCTTTGCCTGTCTGTGTTTTAAGTCCTTTGGGGTGACTGCTGTAAGTCAGGGCTGTGGGACTGCAAACCTCTCTGGATCAGGTCAGATCTGGCTTAGGAATGCATATTGAGAGAAATGCTTCTCACCACTCTGGCTCCACCAATGTGTACCCACTGGCAAGCGGCTTGTCCCAGGTACCTCAGGGCTGCCTCAGCCTCTGGGTGTGTCACTCACCTTGTCGGAGATTTTGACAAAGAGGCTGAAGCCCTCAGAGGACTTCAGGAGCAGCCTGTTGGAGATGTTCTGGCAGAAGTCCTTGGCTTTTGTGCTGGATTCCACCTCAAATGCCTACAAAGAGATGAAAATCATCACTGCTATCTAAGGGTAAACTTCCCCTTTTTGCTCTCTTTGAGGAGCTCCAGGTGCACATACACAGAGAAATTTAGATGCCCACCACCAGTGAAATCAGTGACATTGTGGACTGGGGCTCTGGGCATTGGAAGGAATGTCTTCAGAAGCTCTGCCATGCTGCTGTTCTACCCATTGTGCTTTGTGATGCTGTATCTATATCCTGTGTGCTGGCTTTTTCAGAGCTCTCCAAGCAATGCAAGAGATTTTTCTGATCTAACAGTGAAGTGTCAGAACTATTTTTGAGGCAAAGGGGATGGGAAAGACAGAGTGAGAGACCTCCAGGCAGATTTATCCCAACTGTCTCTCCAGTGATGAGGAAGTCAGATGCCTGGCTTAGAGCAGGTCTAAGCCAGATGCCTGGTTTCTAGATAGCTGAATAGAGGGAAAATGATTCCTGCTTTATGGATATCTAAAGGATGGGATGTTTAAAGGTCTGTCGCATTTGTATGCACATCCCAATTCTGGTTTTGTCTTTTGAGCTGTGCATTTACATTGTCTCAGTTTTGCTCTGCCCCCTTAATGAGATTCAGCTCATAGTTTAAGGAACTTAAGCAGCTGACCAACAAATGCACAACTGAACCACCAAACTACCAGGACCAAAGTTCCACGCCCCACGAGTGTCTGCTCTGGGGTTCAGTGCTGCTAATGCTCAGCAGCACTTCAGTGCAGATGCAATTTGTACTGGGATGATGCTACTCTGACCGCCCACCTGGTGAATTCCCTGGCCAAATGGATCAGAGCAAACCCATACAAGTGAGGAAGTCCCCACTGCCTCCTTCTACTGGCTCTCACACAGATGCATGTGTATGAAGCAGTGTCATGCTCATTGCTGGTTATGTAGGAAAAAATACTCAAAGTGATGAGATACCCCAAGAGTTCTCTCAACTCCCCATTACAAGTAAATGAGGACACAGCTGCTGCAGAGGAATCTTCCTTTTCCTTCCATGGGTGTGGACTGTTTTACAAATAAATCCACTTGGAAATACAGAAATTTAGTTGCACCCAAGGGTACGAGGGAAGAGAAAGGTGGGAGCCTCATAGGAAGACTAATCAGTAGCTGAGACAGCAGTATCTGCAAGGACATGCCTATCTACTCTGGCATCAGTATGACTAGCTGCCTGATCAGCATGTAAGATTCTTAGTGAGAGCTTCCTGAGTGCAGGTATGATTTCTGTGTCATCTCAGGTCAGAAGGGGTAATTTCAGTCACCTACTTGCCAGTGCTGCAACAGTCTGCCCAATTCCCAGGGGGCCCATCATGGTACCCCTCTGGGTATTATTGGGTGGACAATATCTGTTGCTTTAGGCTCCAAATAAGTGAGAGCCAAGGCCTGTGAGCTACTGTGAGTGAATGGATGAACCCATCCAGTTTCCTTCCTTCTGCAAGTCACACTCTAAAGCTCCAGTGAACACCAGCAAAGCACCCATATCTTGAAAAACACATCTTGCAACAAATCTGAGTAGACAAGGATGGATTTTCCTTGTAACACTTTGGCCCAGAGGTTTCTGGAAAGGTTGAGCTTTTCTGAATCAGAACCAATATTAGTCTCTTCTGAGATTTTAATAAGAAAATTGACAGCCATCCTGACAAAAAAGAATTTCCTTCTCCTCCATTTACCTCATCAGTGTCATCAGGGAAGTAAACCTTATGGAAAATTTGGGTTGTTTTGTGTTGAATGGCTTCCACTTCCACCAGATGGGGTGGGTATTTTCTGGATCCATTCCTGCAAAACAGGAGGTGACAAGTGTCACAGCATCATCATAGCAATTTGTTTAAATCTTCCCTTTTTAATGCATATTCTTTTTGAGTAACTTCAGCTACTTTCTTAATACTAAGATTTTTTCCTCCTAAAAATAAGAAAGGGACTTAAATGGACTTGGAAAAAGTTGACTCATTTCTATTTTTCTGCACTGCTTATCAGCAACCCAATGTCCCTTTCAATCAGTTTGGTGGTATAGAGAGAGGCTGTAAGCTTTCACTGTGCCCCCAGTCACCAAAATATCTCCCAGTTGTATTTTTTCACACATATTTGGATGTTGTGGTACAGTCAGGACTAGGAGGTCTTTCAGTGCCATACCTCAAGGCTTTCTGGAGTCTCTGGATGCAGTCTGCTGCCAAGGGGTGATGCTTCCGGGATTGCAGGAACCTCTGGACGTGGGGCAGGAGGATGTTACTCGGAGGGAAAAGGCCTGTACACAACCACAACAGCTCCCAGCCTTTCTCTTCACTGTATCTGCACAAGAAGAGACCCAGGAGGGAAAAAAATCACTCATGGCACAGACACTTCAGATCTGCTTTGCCCAACACCATCTAATGCACTTGGGCCAAGGGGAATGAACAACTCTTACTTGATGTGGTTGTCTGTGAGCTGCTTGAGGGTCTGGCAGTAGATTTCATCCTTTAGGGGTTCGGCTTTCAAGGCACCTTCAAATATTTGGTCTGTCAGCTCATTGACTGAGCGGGTCCTTTTGGATGGGTAGTCACCCATATATTTCAGCACAGGTGGGGGGTGGAAGTCAAGGATGAGCTAACTGGGATATTTAGTGAAGCTTCTCTGTTGATGATGATGTTAAAGACATCCTATACATGACTACAGAAGTGGCTGCAAAGGGATATTCAGGCATCAAACTCTGTCCCAAAGGGCATGTGGACTGGTCCGCATCCACACTGATTAAGGCTGTGGCCATCCACAGCAGGCACACTTGGCAGAGAGTCAGCTGAACCAAGACAGAACAGTGCTAGTGAGTGTGGAACAGCAGGACTTAATAACTGGTCCCCAAATCCTCATTGATTAGAAAGTAGACACACCTCAGATTTCAAGGATGCTTAAGTACAGATTTGTGGCTCAGACCCATCTCCAAGCCTGTGACATGGTCCTACAGCCCTTAAGAGGGATCACAAACCTTTCTTTGGGCTTTGCTCGGGGCCCTAAAGAGCTTGTTCATCCCTTTGCATGTCAGACCTGTTTCCCAAGAGCACTCCCAAGCAGAGGAAGGATATCAATAAAGGCCATACAGGCTTCTTGGGACAGCTCCTCGCTGCCCAGGATCTTCTTCAGCAGTGGCTGTTTGATGGGCTCGCGGGTGTAACACCACAGCTTGTCCTTTCCACGGCTCTTGGTGATCATGACCCGGCTGAGGGTGTGCTTTGGAGGTGGTCTGGTGGCAAATGTGAAGCAAGAGGTGGAGAGATTACAGAGATAATAGGAACAGCTTATGGCCAATGTTTCACCCAGGATGGTTGCTCACAGCACCTGGCTAATGAACTCTTAGACCAAATGGGAATTTAGCAAGTATCCAGCTCCAGTTCTGCTCAAAGATAACCACTTGTACTTTCCTATTGCTCAGAAGAGTCTCTTAAAGACCCTACCCCACTAATGGCACCACAATCACCTACCCTATTTCAAAAAGCTTCTAACCACGGAAGGATGGTCAGGGCAGTCACACTGAAAGAATATCACCAAGCAGAGTAAGCCTAACAAGGGGAAGACATCCCAGAAGATCTGATCTGCCTGTTTGGATTGCCAGTCCATCCAAACAGAAGTGGGAGTTTTGGTCAGCTGCCTTCAGCAGTGGTGCACATTTAAATTTTTGGAGCTGAGATGAAAATCCTATATAGCCTAAACACATCCTCCCACATAATATTAAATTTAAAACTGCTACACCTCTGCTGAGGAGAAATCCTTTATAAAACCTTGTCTGTGGAAAACCTGCAGTTCAAATGCTATGACATAAACCAGAGGTTGCAGTTGTACAAAATCACACAATGGAGTATTCAGAGTCTTTTCCAGTACCAGAATTTTCCTGATTCAGAAGCTACCTGCAGATGGATTCCTGTAATTTTTGAGAATGGTTTAAAAAAATCACCTAAAATAATCGTAGGAAAATTCCTCCAAGGTGTATGGCTTTACTCTTTCTTCACTGTCTGAAACTGCCATCTGAGAGGTTCTGATAACATCTTGTCGTTGGTCAGGAGTCATTGTGACCAGGGCCTGTGGGATGAAAAGCTCTCTGTTAACTGGTATATTTGAAATAAAATATATCTGATGTATTCAAAGAGAGGAAGCAGACACAAAACAAGAACAGTGAAAATGAGAATAATCCATCAATTCTCGTTAACAGTCAGTTAGAACTGTGTAGTTGTCATTTCTCTGTGTCATTCCCAGTCACTAATGCAAGGAATAACTAATATTTCCATAGTGGGGGTCACTTCCTATGGAAGATCCAAAACTTTGTGCTCTGGAACTTACAGCTCCATATGTGAATGTAGCAGTTCCCTCCAACCACAAATACACCTTTAAGAAATCAGGCTAGATGGAAGGATTTAGCACAATACATGGATATTCCAAGTCACAAGTTTGTGATGTACTGAGTGCCAAGATCAGAAGGAAGGCCGAGATCACTTTTGCCTTGGACAGCTTGTCACCTTTCTCATCCACTTTGGTTTTTGCCTTACATTCAGGGAGACTCTTGCCAGACCTAAGCACATCAAGAAGACTTTGACCTCCCTGGACATGGTACCAAGTTGCGTAATTCCGTAAGTCTGCTTACCACGATCTCCAACGGAGGCATGGTCACGGTAGGCAAGACATAGACAGAATCAGTTGGGAAATCCCCTCTCTGCTTGGTCCGTTCATTGAATCCATTAGCCCACCCCGAGTTCATCACTTGTTCTCCTGTGTCCTGGTCCAGAACTATCAGGTCTCCTTTAAGGAAGCTGAGGAACCCAGATTCTTCTCCCACTGCAAAAAACCAACCATTGGTTTTAATTGCTGGGTTTTTTTCCCAAATTCCTCAGGAATATGAAATCTATCTATATGTTTACCACTGAGTTGAGCTATTTACTTGCCTGGATTTGGGTTGTCCTGGAGAGTGACCACATACTTGGATCGTTTCCTTAGTCCTTCAAGGAAGGTCACCACCAGGTCCCGGATATCCTCAGCATTGTTGGAGGTGAAAGTGTATTCATCGCCTTTAATGGTGGCCAGGGTGAAACTCTGCCCTTGCAGCTTTCCTCCTCTGGGATATATATAAATAGGAGACATAAACATGAAACATAATGACATCCAGAGGCAAAGCCTCAAAAAAAGATTGATCTATGGTGAGATTGCAAGCCAAGTCTATTCCTCCTTACCTGCTGCTTGACACAGCTGTGATCTCTGGGAAAGAGAGCTCCAAGAGAACCTGCTCCTGTTCATCCACAAAGTACACCCCTGTCCAGTTGACAGCTACTATCACATCATTTTTAGGCAGGCTTGGCCCTGGGTTGGAGACAAGACATTCAATCAGCTCATGAAGGGTCTTAGGATACAGAAAATGTTTCAAAGGAGGATGCAATGATCAAAAAGCTCTTTGCTTTTTTAAGGGAGAGAAATAGTGGCAGACCCACAGCCTGAGCCATTGCTAATCAGGACAGCAACAATAAATAATGTGTCCAAAAAAGACCAGGTCCCCTTCTTGTCTGTGGAATCCCCATCTCTCCTTCCTTTTGTTTTAGAGCATCTTGTGCTCTGAGCATGTGCTCTACTGACTCACCTGAGAATTTGAAGGCTTCATAAAACCGAGAAAACAGCAAAGGCCACTTGAAACGTGCAAAATCCACTACTTCTTCCTTGACTTTTTTGGGGTCTGCCCTCTTCTGAGTATAAATTCCCTACAGAAAAAGCAAACCCCAACCAACATGAAGCAAAACACAGTTATATCCAGAACGAGAACAAGGAAAATCAATCTATGTAACCTGAAGATCTTGGAACAAACATAACAGACGTCTCAGTGTGGTTAAGGGCCAAACTGCTACAGGAATGAGTGAGAGTTTGGACGAAGTCTTGGCCTTTTGTTCCCGCTTTATGGAATAATTGACTTGGAGGAGGCTGGACAAGCATCTGGAGTGACCAGTCTCAGTGAGGTCCATTTCAGCTGACTGTGGGTTTTCCTAAAGTAAGTGTTTACTTTTCTGCTTGACATTCCTTTAGCTGGAAGCGGACACTCCTCAGCCCTTAAGCCCCTTATTCAGGGCATCCTTAGACACCTGACACTTCTGTACAAAGCTGACAGGCTGATGGGGCATGTGCAAGATCCAAGTGAATCCCTGTGTCTCCACTGACAGTTAAGTTGAGGTGAGACTCCTAATGCACATGGAGATGTTTACACAGCAGGGATCCTAATGTGAAGCTGGCTCCTGATGCTACATGAATGCCAATCCTCATGCCAGGAACATCACCCCTCATCAATGGTCATGAGTACTGGGTAATGAGTTATGGAAAGTGCTGTTGTGTGGGAGTGCCACAAATGTTCTAACTGAAGTCAGGGAGGTTTTATACAATGCTTGGCACAATAAAGTCCTGACATTACCCAGAGACATGAACCACCTCTGTAATACAACCAGTAACACCACAATCTCCTGTAACAGGAATGCCACCCCAGAGATGGCGTTTTGCATCTCATAGTAAATCTTTGCAGGATGTCTTCTGTCAGATCTTGCATAACAACCAGTGGTAAAGCTGAATATGGTTAGTACAAGCCCTGCCCTTTCTCATTGTTTTAGCTTCAGGCCAGGCTAAGGGCTGAGCTATGATGTATGTTTGAAAGACACATGAAGCTATTGAAGCATGATGTGATCCTTGACAGGTGATCTATTGTCCCCACCTTTTTATGTGCAGCTATAATGAGCTGAGCCCATTTTTCCACTGTTTTTGAAGCTGTAATCTCTCTGTCTGGAATGTAGGATGGAATTAGATTTAGCAGCCTTTCCAGTACCATCTCTGAACCATAGTCCACGTAATACTGCTGGGAAGCCAGTTCTGCCAGATCTTCCTCCTGTGGGAGCCAGACAAACCAAGTAAATGCTGTCACCAAGTCATCACAACATCCATCCTCCACCACTCAAGAAACCTGTTGTGGAGGCTGGGCAAACTACAGAATTGTGTGGGGACGATTCTTTTTGGCAGAGTATCACCTTTTGCAGCTTTCTGCACATCTGAAGTTCAGGACATTGACCACTAAAGCCTACGATTAAGCCTTAACATATTTGTTATTAAGAGTGCTCATGCAGCAACATGGAAGCATCCAAGCCCAGTCAAGAGGATCTGATTGCTGTGGCTCCTGTTTTCCATGTGAATACTACAATGCCCAAGCTAATGGGTGTCCAGGGAGGAATATTTATCACCCCCTTTGTTGTAACCTATTTTGCCATCTCAAAGATACTTGTTGGACCAGACTGGGAGCGGCTGAGGTCACACACCTTGTCACACCGGTACTCCCCAAACTTCACCCCTCGCACGATCTGTTGGTAGATGAGATTGGTGGCCACGTTGTCCTCACTGGGGTTGTGCCAGGGAGTGAAGATCTCCTTCCTGAAGAAGAGGCGCCATGGTGCGTTGCGCTCCTGCGCTCCCTGCTCCTTGGCGTACTGCTCGCACTGGGACACAGCATCCATCACGTGGTCATTGCCACTCCCCAGCGAGGACACCTAGGCAGGGCAGAGAGAAATGTGGCATTCACCTGACCAAATGCAGACCTTTTTAGGCAGAGAGATTTATTTTTGAGTCACTCAGACTACCTTTATAATCAAAATAATCAAAATAATCAATGGTTCTATGTCATCTAGCCAGCCAAGTTCTGCAGCATGGCTGTGTGACCCATTCCATTTTGACCTCCAGTTTCTCGTCCAAACTGAAAGGAGAGCATCAACATGAATCAACAAAGCCAATAGTACCATTTTAAACTATGGTTGATTCATGCTGTGCTTTGAAACACACTGTTTCAAAGTCATGGGCTTGGATCCAACCTAGCTAAGCATCAGAAAAAATAGAATAAAAAAGCCTGTCCTATTACAGAAATTTACCTGTCTTCTCATTGGGGTCTACTGTGAAGTCCCCAAAGCACTACATCTCCTCAGACTTAGTATCCCTTGCTGAATATCTCCTCAAAATGAAGAAGACAGAATATAAAGCATTTTCTTCTCCACCTAGAGGTAGAGGTAGCTACATCCATAGGTGAGAATATACTTCATTCTCTTATTCAGCAGCTCTTGGAATACTTGAGTTTCATTGACTTGCAGCTATTGTTTCACCTGATGAAGCTTTACCCCTTTCATTTATGCTCACTTTTATTTTAACAGAATTTCTGAAAAGCATATGCTTTTAGTTTAAATAAATCAGGTTAAATGCCAATGCAGGCATGGCAGTTTGAATTTTAGGAAGCTTAATTTCAACTGTTAGCTTTCTGATTGAATTTAATTGGCTCCCTTGCATAAAAATCCGGGTAGGATAATCTCTAATAAGCTTAACTGAGAGTAAGAGAATAGCATCACATAAGTATGTTGGAGAAAAGGAATTTCTGAAGGTTTCTGGTCCACCACACTGGTCAGAGCAGCTGCATCTTTGAATGGGTTTCTCTGAATTTTTCTGTTAAATTCTGAATATCTCCAAGGAGAGAGATTTTCCCACAACCCAGCTGCAGAGTTTGACTACTCTTTTCGTGAAAATCATGCAGACACTTGTACTGTAGAAATAATCCCTCTGATTTCTGGAAGTTATGTGACAGCAAGGAAAACCTCCCCCTTCCTTCCCAGAACTGTTCAGGAACAGAACCTAAGATATACCTTGTCAAAAAGTGCAATGTAGAGTGAAAAGCCAAATCGGTCCTTCAAGCTGATTTTGTCAGCCAAAGAATTACAGAGCTCTTTAGCAGTGGTTGCAGAGTCTGTCAACAGTGTCTTCGTTGTCCCATCCATAAATGTGACAGGCAGCATGATTGGTTTCTTGGACTTGGTCGCCTAAAGGATTAAAGTAAAACTTTATAATGTTCCTTTATAATGCTATTTCAGTACTATTTACCTGCATACTCATCACCCCACTCTGGTAGCCATTTACTAATTCCTGATCCCACTGGCTGGCTGCTTTTCAGTTCATATTTATCAACAGGATAATGTACATCAGTCACTGGAAGCACTTGGAAGTCACAGATATTTTGTTTAATACCTTCAGTCATCAAGGTGCCTAATCCAGTAAATACAAGCATGCTTGGGAATGCTCATGGACACTGGAGCACAGATGTATAAGCTTGAAAACCAGTTCAGAAAATGAGCAATTTTTGCATTTTTGCATAAACTGCCTGTTCCAGCTGTAATTATCCTCAAACAAGTTCCAGGGACCACTCACAGGAGGCAGTTTGCCTGCAGCCACTTCATCTGGAAGCTAGTTTCTTTGAACACAAGGGGGCTTGCTCTGTGCCAGCTGGCCTCAATGCCAATAGCGCACATTTAATTTACAAATACTGATGCAGCCAAAAGGATTGATCTTCAATGTACTCTGGAGCAAATCCAGGATGCACGGGGAAAGCAATATGTTGGAATTGCAGGAAAATTCTTGACAGAAATAGTCATTTTGTTGTCCCACATTCTGTCCTGACAGAGACCTGGTTCCTGTGACAGTGAAAGGCTTAAATCCTGAGCCCCAGTTCCCTGGGGAGGACATGGAGGGGCTCATACCTGCAGCTCCAGCCAGCTGGGTGGCTGTGTCCTTGTCCCATTGGCAAACGTCCGCCTCAGCCTCTCTTCACAATAGGGAGCATAACCTGGGGGGCCTCCGTTGATAAAGTTCCTTAAATACTGTTGGCAGCAGGGAACACATTGTTTAGAACTTTGGCTTAAGTGGCCAAGCATTTGCAAAAAGCAATGTTTTATTGGAGAAAAGCCCTCTGTGGCTAATGACAGTGACACCACTCAGGCCCAGATGTTCCTACATCACATCACTGGAAGCTGAGGGAGAGTAGGATAGTGTGCACCCCTGCCTTGTTCTTCTACTGTGCATTTCTGGCCTCAGAGGAGATAAGATACCAGACTAGACACACCTTTGATTGAAGCCAGAGCAGCAGCTTTTCTGTTCCTGCTATTTCTGCCAGTGATTTTGATCTTTTGTATTTCAAAGATGTGGTATAAAATGTAATTGAGTGCTGGCCAAAAAGATGGGAGTGACTGAAAAAGATGTGTAAGTAATGATTCAGGGGAATTGTAAGTGAATGCCACTCAGAACATTTAACTGACAGCACAAAAGATCTTTCACAGTGACATTAAACAGATATCTCCTTAGTCAGATTTTAAACTGCATTTTGGTGTAAATCAGAATTTGAAGCACTTCAGTGTATGTTAAAAATACAACCACATTATTGTAGAGAAAATGAAATCCAGTGATTTCCACAATATGAAAGATAACACACTTAAAAATATTATGCAAACATCTTAGCCAAAATGTTAGCTAAGACAAATAAATCTGTAAATCAAATTTTTCTGAGAGACTTTATATAAAGAGTTCTCCGAACAATAACATACAACTATTCCTTTCAGAAATGCAGATTGGGCATAAGGAAGAAATTCATTCCTATGAGAGTGGGGTAAGGCACTGGAAGAACAGGTTGCCCAGAAAAATTGTGTCTGCCTCATCCCTGGAAACATTCAAGGCCAGGCTGAATGGGACTCTGAGCAATCTGGTCTAGTGGAAGGAATGCCCTCCTGGCAGCAGTGTTGAACTAGGTGACTTATAAAGATTCCTTTCAAACCATTCCATGCCTCTGTGATGCTATGATCCTGTGATTGTATGATTCTGAGTCTCAAGAACTACTTCTAAATTATTTCTGACAAGTGCTTCACTATCCTAAAGTAATCTTCTGTTATTAAAGATTTAAACCAACACAGCTTCTTGTGCCATACTTCTCAGATCTCATTTCCACACATAATTTAATTTTCTGTGACTTTCCAAGTGATTTATCTTCTTTATTAGATTTCACACTGACAAGGCCCGGGGACGAAAGAGGCATTTCTATTCTTGGCTTCAGCTCTTTCAGTGCTGAACATCCAGTACCTAATCTGATATCTACGGAAATTAATGGAACACTTTTATTTCCAGTCAGGCACTGGAACAAATTGTCCAGGGAAGTGGTGGAAGCACCATCCCTGGAAGTGTTAAGAAAAATTTCAGATATGGCACCTGTGGACATGCTTTAGTGGTAGGCTTGGCAGTGGCTGGACTTGATCTTAGATGTCTTTTCCAACCCAAACAATTCCACGACTCTCTAACTAATTTGGAAAGCACTATTCAAATCTAGGCAACAGAACTTTGCCCAGAAAAGAGAAAAAGAAATTCCTTAAGAACAACCTGATTTTCAGAAGCCACTTGGCATCTCCCACTGACCTCAGTCCTGCTCATGCACAATGCTGCTGAAGATGGGTTACAGGTCTTCTCATGTGTGTTTCGAATTTGATATGAATTTTCAATATGACACATGATTGGAAACACAGCATCATTCAGAGACCACCTTTGCAAATGTACTTCCATGTAAATGAAATCCTTTCCTTTATATGTGCATTTTTTTTTTTGTATAAATTCATATTTGTAATTGGCTGTGTTCTATTCCTTGCCAGTTTTGGTAGAGTAGATGCCTGAGGTGACACTGTCAAAGCCAGTAGAGGCTGAATGCACAGACCTTTGCATATTAGAAACAGGAGAAATGTGGGCTATTCTGGTTGCGTACATTCCACTTGCAGCCTCCACAAACAAATTTCCTAACAGAAGTCACTTAATTACATCTTCACACATCTACATGCAGGAGACATCATCTAATTTGGTTGTCTACATTACTTTTAGAGTCACAGGAAAGAGACAGTCACTTCTCAGGAGTGACTCATCTGATTGGCATTAGACATTGAACTTGGGATCATGAAAGATTTTCTTAGGAGCTCTGTCATCTTCATTTCTGGCAAAGACTGGGATTCTTTCTACTGTGAAACCCAAGAAAAAAGCTGGTCCCATGAGTAGAAAAGAAAATGTATTGGTAGATAATTTATTAGACAAATGTCATCTACAATTTACCTTCACAAACTTCTCAGAAGGAGCAAAACATCCCACACAAAGAGACATCAGGATCCAACCCCTAGCATGGCTGCTTTTGGATGGGTTCTGAGTCAGCTGCTTGCAGATTTGACAGTAGATTTCATCCCTACAATAGGAATAAAAAACCCCCTAAAAGTTAAACAATTTTTTAAAAGAGGAATAATTTAGCATTAATTTTTATTAATATACATAAACACATAAGTTTGCTAAACCCGAGATGTTCAAGTGGCCTTCATTTGACACTTTCTAATTTTTGAATGCTTCATTTAGTAGCTGAAATGAGTTTGAGTTTTTGTTAGCAGACCATTAAAAATATTCACACAAACAAAAGAGATACAAAGGTCAAATGGAAAACAGAGTAATGAGGAACAAGAAGGAGCATTTAAAAAAACAATCTAGTGTTAATTAGGACTTTCAGAAACATTTGAATCCCTTTGCATGGTCTTTCCACTGGGCCTGATATGGCCAGTAAGGAACATGATCCAGCCCAGCCTGTATTATACAACATAACCACAAAAATTATAAAACAAGAGCTTTGTAAAGCTGCAGATAATATCAAACCTGTTTGAATAGCTCAAGAAAAGCTCAAGGAAGAAGGAATGGAAAGAATGACATGTTCATGCCTTTGTTTTGATTTCTAACCTTAAGGCTGGCCTGAGGATGCCATTACCAATAATGAAATGGAGCTTCTCCAGGTTGGAAGTGGGTCGGTCTTCGAGCATGCTGTTACCCTGCAGTGTAGACTCACCATCGTGAAGCCTCTTTGTCACCTGCCAACCAGACACATTGGTCTCTTTCAGGACAGCCAGGTACTGTGTCCCCCCCCGCCCCCATCCCAAGTGTGTGGTGCTCCCCCAGGACTCCTCCACCAGCCAGGAGGGCTCTCAGAAGTTCTTCAATGTAGGATTTTAACAGCAATGGGAGGGTTTGACTGTGTTGCCTTTAATCATGTGTGGGTGAAATCAAAAATGATACTGCCTAGTCACACTTCCACCTGCTTGGTCCTTTCCCAGGGTTTCTACAATAGCACCCCTCTGCATCCCAGCTCTGAGCTGGTCCTGCTGCTGGGAGTGGGCCACCAAGAGTCTTTGGAATAAAGTATCTAATTGCTAAGGAGGACCTGTCCCTTTAACTTAATCATATTAAAATAATCATCATTGTTTTCACTGGCAAAATTCTCCATGCTAATGATGCAGCTGAAAATGCATAAGCATAGTGCTGTTTGTGAAAACAAGGATGGCATTTGTCTGCCTAGCAGCCCGCTGTCTCAGCTAGTCAACCCCATCTCCATTTAGAGAGACAGACATTTCTAGAGTATCTTCAGAGCCAATTAGGGTGAGCTGGACTGGACCCTGCTTCTCCCCACTGACCCCTAAGGGAATATTTCACAGAGCAATCTTCATGCTCTCAAGCAGCTAGAGCCAGGTAAGATGGTGCCTGCTCTGGAAACGGGCAGTCTATCGATAGTTTTCATCACCCCCATCTGAAAGACTTATCATTCCTCACTCTTTTGAGATGGCATTTCTCAAAAGCTCTCAGCTTGGGGTAACTGCTCCCATGGGGAGTTTTGTCCCTGGCACTGGAGTGGAGCAGAGGATGGGTGAGGGCCGTTGGAGACCCCACCTCTGCTATCTATGGTAGAGGGCAGGAAACTAAAAGCAGGGATAACAATCAGACCATCACAGAGTGGTGAGAGGTATCGGCAGCTGGATGGAGGGCCGTGAAAGAGGGGAGGGAAGGTGCTGGATGGATGAGAACAGGAGCCGAGGGGAGGCCGGCGCGAGGTGCAGAATGACTCAAGGAGACACGGGAAGCCAACCTTTCCCCTTAAACACTCCTTAAATCTTTCAGGCAGAGAGACAGGTAGCGCCAAACCCAGAGGAGGGCTGGTTCTATGTTGTCTAGGGAAAAGCAGAAGAGAGTCAGAGAGGGCTGCAGACAATCCGACGGCACTTGTGCTGCCAGGCGGCCAAGCGTCTCCCCTCACCTCCTCCGTCAGTTTGGATTTCTTCTTGAGTGTTAAGGAGACCAGTTTGTGCCGCACACTGTTCTTCTTGTGCCCATCAATGTGAGTACTCTGCAAAGCAAGAGGGGGGGATGCAAAGTGGTGAGATGTAAGTGCTGAACAAGTGCTCTCTATGCCTCCCCCGGGCTCCTGCAAAAGATCATTAATCCTGAGCAGAGAGTGAGATGTTTCTAGTGGGAACCAGAAGTCTGGACCCATGTCCCTGTGCCCTTTGATAACTCAGAGCTGGCTCTGAGTTTTGTAGATACTCTCTAATCGGTAAGTGTCCCTCAGATGAAAATTATGTATTGGGAGCATATGTAAAAACTTAAGTTGAACACATAGCTGATTTGTGCTTAACCCAGTTCTGCTGTATGACAGTGGAAATGCAATGAGCAAGACCACTCACTGTGACAAGCCATTTGCATAGGTTTTTAGCTGGAAGTCATCTAGCCAAGGATTCATGCACAGGTAGTTACCTACTGTGGTTTCATAACTTTTAACCAGCCCTGTGCGCTATCAAGTTTCCCAGAAGAACACCTTTGATGTGGGACAGCTCCAGGTACTGACTATGTATCATCAAATTACTGGCTGGCTTTCTACTTTTATAGCAAACTTTTGGACTCAGCTAACCTCTACCCATTTAAACAGCTTTGAAAAGACCATGATTTCACACCCAACTGACACTTTGAGTCCTGTGGCTGTGATGGTTTATATGCATTATAAACATGAGCTGCTGATGTAAACCTGGATTGGCATATCATTTCACTCAGGCATCTTTTTGTACTGTGAAGAGATGACATAACCACAGAGCAAAAGGACAGCTTAAATTTCCTTCTCTTCTGTACTACCTGATATCTCAGTTGGCCAAAATATACCTTTTTGTAATAAACAAGCAAGAAATTATGGGTAGAAGGAATGAAAGGTGAACCTTGGTCTATATTTTTACAGAATTATGATCCTGAGCATACTCTCATCAGGTAATTCACTAGAAGTGCTGAATGGTATCATCATTTCTAAGATCAAGGAGATTTGTTAATTTACCTCTGCAAATACTGCAGAGATTTGTCAAGAAAACTTCTTGAAAATTGAACAATGGCATCCTGAAGATGCCAATAGCAGATTAGATCTTGTCCTATTGAATAAAGCAATTGTCAAGATGAAAATAGATCAGCACTGTGGACATTGATTTATCTAGAATAATGTTTTGTCTGGGAAGGATACAAAGATGAAGTCCTCCAGAGACATCCAGAAGGCACTCAGGATGCAATAGGGATTTTTTTTTTTAATTTTTATTTCTACAGCTTAATCTCCTAGTAACTAATTACTTCCTGCTCCAAGATTAAGGGCACATTTTTAATTTAGTCTCTTCTGACTCGGGGCAGATCAAAAGGAAATCCCCAAATAAGAAATACAGGACATTGCACTCCCCCCCTGTACTTTAGCCCTGCAGGGTGGTGGAGAGAGATCAAAGTCCCATGAGAGATATCAAGGCACTTCCTTCACTGGGAAATATTCAGCTGCTGGACATTCAGTTCTCCCTGTGAGGAAGGGACAGGATCACAGGCAATTCTCTCTTCGTAGCATAAGCACAAGTAAAATCAACAAACTGACTGCCTGTAGCAAACCCCACAAGTTGTTTCTTTCCAACACATTTCAATCTCCAACACCTAATAATGACAACATCTCTCTTACAGTGGCAGCACTTACCTCTCCTTCTCCCTGCAGAGCCTGCAGTTCTTTTTTATAGGTCTTCTTCCCAAGAGTCTCATAGATTTTGGTCATTACTGGTATCTTCTCACCACCATCACTCATGGCTGTGTGATATTTCGGCTCAGGGAGGTCTCCCATGAAGCGCAGGATAGTGATCCATACAGCAAGTGCCGCCTATTTGAAAGCACAGTTACACCCCATTAGCTCACACCAGGGCAGTGGAGGGGGTGGTTAAGCATGCCAAATCCATCAGCATCCCCATTGTGGTCTCTCTGTACATCTGCAGGAGGTAAAATGCTTCCCAGTGCCACAGGTAACAGTTTTGCCTGCAGCACACATCCTCTCTGAATGTTGGCAGGCTGCTGCCTGGGACCACACATTCAGGCTCTGTGTTCGGGCCACCATGAATGTGTTTGTGAAATCTGCAAGGGGTTTGCCTCTTGACAGGAGATGCCAACCTTATCAAGGGGCAGGGACTGGCAGCTCCTAACCCTCTGCAGAAGGGGAGAAGAATCACAGTGAAGGCAAGTTAATGGATAAAGTAATATGCATTATAGCCATGCAGGTTCAATTAATCTCTGCTCTTGTACTGCTGGCTATGGGACAAGCAGCTCTTCTCTTCTAGCTCTGCACTGGTGTGTACAACAAGGTAAGAAGCAACTTTTCCAGCTCCATAGAAGCTTTACAAGTGATACTGAAGCAACAATTTCCATTGCACCTGCCCTGAGTCCAGAGCACCTCATTGTCTTTACACAAATACCAAGGTACAGAGATGGACCCTCTTCTCTAGGGCTCCATCCCTCTAATATTCACTGTCTTGCCAGCACTCAAAGCATACTGGCGGGACAGTGGCCATGGACACTTTGCAGCAAATGAGCGTATCCCAAAAAGGAAGCTCCTGGTGCCCTTTGGCTGGAGGATTATCCAGACTTGCTCCAACCCACCCAGCCCTGCTTAAGGTTTTTCATCCCCTGCCTCACCAACTGGTCTCCTTCATCTTCATGGTACAAGAGAGGCTGCTTGAGGGGCCGGCGGATGTACGTGTGTGTTGTTGTGCCCTGGAAATAAGTGGCAGCAAACTTGGCAAATTTGTACTCTGAGAGGTCTTCTTCCTCCTCCTCAGGGAGAGGCAATGCTGCATCCAGGTCCTCTTCCTCCAGCTCCTTCTGGACTTCAAGATCCTGTTGTGGAAGGATATGTCAGACACTCAGCATGGCTTTGGATCTCAAACTATCATTTCCCTTTGGGCATGACTTTTCTGCCAGTCTGATTTCTATCCCAAAAGGAAAAGTCAGCTGGAGGAAAAACATGGAATATAGCTCTAGAGCCCATGCAAAGGCCAAGCTCCAAAGGACATGCCTGTGCCCAGCAATGCCCCCAGAGCAGTAGAAGAAGCAAAGAGCATGGCCCCACTCATAGCATGGGGAAAGGATGTCTAAGAGCTAAATGCCATGAGCTGTGATGAACCTAAAAGGAAAGATCTCAAAGGCCACAAGTCCTTGATGACGCTATAGTGATACTGCTCTCCTCCCTTTGGTAGTCCCAGGGAAAGCTGCCAGGCTGCCTGCCCATCTCTAGCCACAGCACAGTAAGCCTCTGGGGCCACAAAGGAGAGCCTGACCTTGAAGGAAGCCTTCAGAGACACACTTTTTTATTACTGTACTCTTTCTTGATCTATTAATGTTTTGCTAATGCCTCTCATGTGATAGCCAGACTCCTGTACATCGCCAGTACCTCAAAGCCATTGGGTGCCTGTCCCTCCTGGCCAGGAAGGGAGGAGGTTGTCCCCAGGAATCCAAACATTTTGTCCACCATTTCTGAGTCATTCACTGGCTCATTGCGAGCTCTCTCCATTTTTTCTAGGAGCTCTTTCTTCCGACGTGCTTCCTCTTTCTCCTTTACTTCTCTCTCTGCATCTTCCCTTGCCAGCTGGGCCAGGCGTACCTGCAAAAGGAGAAGTGCAATGACTGAATGACTCCTTCCAAAGAGCTGGCAGTAAATTCTGCAGAGCCTGGCCTTAGGAAGGCAGGGTGCCTGGTGCTTAGGGCACTGTACCCGTATCATAACTTGGAGCAAATCAGTGACATGTCCATGTCTCAGTTTCCCAACTGCAGAAGGACAAAGCAATGCATTTTCCCCACTCCTTAGTGCCTGTTTAGGGGTGTTGGCCATGCACAGAAACTCTCACTGACCTCATTTTTTTCTTTTATACAACAGCCCTGCATGTCCACACACACAGAGTGTCCCAATTCCCCCTTTATACAATGGCAAAAGTGAATAATAACTATAATCCCTGGCATTCCTGTGCAGCAAATCAGAAAGTCTGGAGCAGATTCAAACTAATAGAGCACAGAGTACTTTAGAGAATTAAATACAAACCACTCAAGCAGGGCAGAAATCTCTTAGATATTTTTGTCATTGTCCTTCAAAGGACCAAAACTAGTTCCTAGAGTACAGACAGAACCCCAGAAAGAAATCAGTCCCCATGTACTTGGTGTTTCTTTTCTGCTTCTTCTTTGGCTTTCTTGGCACTCATCTCCTTTCGAAGTCGTTCCTCTTCTGCCAGCCGAAGTTTCTCCGCTTCCAGGCGTCGATAATACTGAGGGAATAAACAGAAGAGCCTTTCTGAATAGGTGTCCAATTATTTTTGGATTTTTTTTTCCCCTTTAACAATGAATCCCAAGAGCACGTGATGCAGAAGCATGTATTTCTCCCCTCTCCCCGTCTCCATCTCTCCTGCACGGTACTTACTTCCCCGCGGAGGCGCTTGTAGAGCCTTCGGGCGATCATGCCCCGGGCGTAGGCCTGGACGGTGAGGACAGCCCAGAGGCGGTGGCGGAAAGCCCTACGGACCAGGTAGCCCCGGCAGCGTGCCTGGAACTCGATGATGCGCCGGCGAGCCATGTGGTACTGCTTGTGGAGCTTGCGGGACCGGTACAGGGCCTGCAGCCTCAGGAAGCCAATCCGCATCTGCAAGAGGGGGCACGATGGAATCACCCCGCCAGCTAGGGCCTCACCCACCCTAAGCAGATTTCCACTGCTAATCTCCTGCTTGCATGGCTGTCAACAAGAGCCACTGAAATCAGTCCCCACGACAGCAAACTTTCTGGAAGGAGATTCTCTAAGAGGGTCGAGAAATGAAGCTCTCTGGCTGTTGCCATTCAAAGTCCAGGAAGGATAAACACAGTTTCTTCCCCACTGAGCCTTTGAGAGGCCTCAGGATATCTGGCTGACCATCCCAAGGTAGCCAAAAGCCATGAGGGGTGCTCCTACAGAGGTCCAGCACCTGCAAAACTCCTGCCTGACAGTCTAGGTGCTGTTTGATGGCAGGAGGCAGCATCCTAGCCAGCCTGGAAGTGGCTAATTCTATAAAGTTTATATTAAGATACTTTAGACCTTAACACACTTTCTAAAAGACCCTGCTGTTGGGTCAAAACCAGCTGGAACTGGGAGAGAAGAGGACTATGGATTGGGATGGTGACAAACACAAATATGATCCCACATGGAGATGGAGTCCATTTTTTAGAAGAAGCTGCTCTTGAGTTTTCAGTCATCTGGAAACTAGGGCAAGACTTTCAAAACCCCAAATGACCAGTTGGTGCAATGGATGTATAAGTCACAGGGGAAAGAACAGCTAGGAGGTGGTCTCTTCAATAAGAAGACAAAGCAAAAGAGCAAACTCCCATTCTCTGCTCCAACTGATAAAAGCCAACCTCACCACTTCCGACATTCAATGGGACATTTTGAACCAGGAAACCCTTATGTATGTCCCAGGTGAAAGAGGAAGGAAGGCAGAGGTGTGAGGAAGCACCCCTGTACTTACAGCACCATAGTTCTTCCTGCAGTTATGTCCACGCCAGTATCTCTGAATCATCAGGACTGAATTTCTCACTTTCAAGAAATTGGACCTGCAAAAGCATTTCAATCATTTGCCTCTGTGGTTTGGCCACAAGTTATCATCATCTCCTGGGTCTCATTTCTTGGAGATTTGAACCAGAGTGTCCAGGTAGAATAAACACTGCATTTTTGGCTTGAAAATGTCTTCTTCCCCAGCTTTCCTTGCTTTCATAAAAACATCTGTAGACACTCTCTCTGAGAGGTCTCTGCAGGGAGATTATGCCACATTATGGGAATGAAGAGAACAGGACATGGTAGAAATGGTTCCCTCCTTCACCCAGCCCTGCATCCTCTTCTCACACCTAGAATCCCTTCCCTGTGTGTCCTTCCCATTTCATTTTAGCACCTGAAAATAGATTGAGTCCCATCCAAATGATCAAGAGCAAACCTCACCAACACCATGCTGCTATCCCTATCTGCTCCTCCAGTCCTTCTCAGCCTGATCTGATTCTACCTGCAGACAACATGGAGACAATGGTGTTGGGAGGCCTTGGGGGAGGATCAGTGTGTGAAAGATTGATGAGTTATTTAGCATGTGCCCTTTCTGCAAAGCACAGCCTGAGTCACAGCTGTGGCTTGGACAATCAAAGAGCATAAAACCCCAAGAACTGTCCCCCCTCTGTAGGTGAAGCTTGTCCTTGGCCGTGGTTCCCCCTCTGCATCCACAACAGTTCCATAAGCTACCTGTTCTCTTCCCATGTCTGGAAATTGGGTTGCAAAGGGAAGAGTCCTGAACCCCTTGGGCCTTGGGCAGAGCAACTTTAGTAGCAGTAGGTGACCCAGCACTCCCTCTGCAGTCTTGTGGGGATCTCCATAGATTGGAGTCTCAGTGTCAGTGACTTCAGCTGGCTCAGCACCCACTGCTGCACTGTCATAGCAAACACCACATCCCCTGAAGGTGGCACTGAACAGGGACAGAAGGTCCTATTCTGTCCAGGTTTGAGGCAGATAACACAGGTATCCTCCTGTTTCTCTCCAGTACTTGCTGCACCTGAGTGCAAACACATCAGGGGTCCCCTCTGGTCATCTCAGCACCAAAGGAGTGAGGCAGCCTCCAGGAGCCACTTGTGGGATGAAGCATCCCACACAGCCCACCTCCCATTTGCCCGTGGGGTTCATTCCTACCTGTCTTTGTACCCACGGACCACCTTCTGGATGAGGATGACTTTGTCTGTGATGGCCTTGTCTCTCTCAATCTCCAGCAGCATGTCATGGTGGTCCTGTGGGAGGAAGCAACACAGCACCAATGTCTCAAGCTCTCCTGCCTGATGTGTGGCCAGAGTCGGTGGTACAAGATCCTTCTCCATGACAGTTGTTCAAAATAAACTCTTGGGTCATTTTACATCCCACCTGCTCACTGGGGAAGTCCTAACATAAACCTTAGTGATCTATAGTCTTCATTCCTGAATGAACCAGATCATCCAGAAGCTGCAAAAGCAATACTTAAGAATTTGAAAACAACCAAATTACATTGTCCTTCCCTGCAGAGCTCCTTCCTAGTGCTCTCAGCCATGGCAGCAGCTCCTAGGAGCACTGGAGATGTTTGGAAACAAACTCCAGGCTGCCTGGGTCCCATCACTTCTTCCAGCCAAGCCTGCTAACTTCCTCCCTAACCTAAGGAAAAAAAAAGCGCTCCTCAAAACACTGAATTTCCTTTGCCCTGAGGCCTTCAGATGCACCAATCCAAGCTGCATTCTGATTCCTCCCATGCCGTGTGTGATTCAGCCTTCTTTCCCAGTCATGGCAAGCTGAGCCATGCTGCACTGGGTGCAGCAGAGGCAGTTCCACACGTTTCCTGCTTTGCTTGACCTCCCGTGCCCCCTCGGGGCCTCCCAATTTCTCTGTTTCCTGTTGTGACAGCTGTGAAATCTTGATAACAGACTCTGGAAAGAGCAACTAGGGGGGACAAGTTCTGGGGAAGAGATGGGGGGTATTTGTGCTGGCAGTGGGATTTGGGGGTGAATTTAGGTGTAAGCAGTCAGGGTTTATCGTTGTGATTTTTGCTCAAGGGAAAGCCTCACCTTCCTGGAACAGCACAGGAACGGGTTTGTAAGGAAAGATGTGTGTATATGGGGCTGCAGGGGACCTGCAGTGTTGGACTGCTCTGTGTCAGCTGGACTGATGCAGAAAAGGAGGCTGTAGGCACATCTTGGGTTGCACAACGATGTGCAGAAAGCAAAATGAGCCTGTTGTGCTCATGTCCCTTTCTCTGCAGGGCTCTGCATGGCCATCCGTCCTGCTGCTGTGCCTTTTGGGTGAAGGCAGGAGAGGAAGCTGAACCACTCAGCCCAGGAGGGAAAAGGCTGGGCACTGGATGTGATCACTTTTGTGTCGGTATGGATTTGTGAATGCATCAGTGCTGGCACTGTGTCAGGACTTCTTCCTGCCTGCTGCTCCTAAACTGGCCCCAGATGTTCTGCCTGATGTCAGGTTCTACCACTGACATGCCGGCCCAGAGACCATGGAAAAGGGTCATGTCTTGTGATGGAAAAGAAATGGTAGGACACGCTTCCAAAGGCAAGGATCCAAGATGGCAGGGGAATGTGGTGAACTACTCACCTTTAGAAATATCTTTGTCTTGCCAATCTGCCAGTCATCATCCTTCCCCAGCACTGCTTCAGCAATGCGCTGGCATGTCCCACGCAGGTCACCCTGACAGAAAAAGGGTTGGGATTCACCAGGACCATACTCACCCGTCACTCCTCCCAAGCCCAGTGTAAACCTTTTCTGGTCCCAAATCCTGCAGTTTTCTGCTGATGAGGTTCTTATGGCTTTACTGTCACTTTGTTTAAGGTGAGTGAGACGGACAGGCTACTGTCCCTGCCAGCCCTGTCACCATTTTTCCTTCCCTTGGAAAGCCCAGAGCACCACTGTGACACCTGGAAATCAAGTGTTGCACTACTGTTTTTGGAGAGGAGGCACACCCCATAAATATCTCTGGAGATTGCCCAGCAGAGAGCACTCATTACCTGTGGAAGAGGATTCTCACCTGCTTGTACGCTGGCTTCACGCCAGGCATGAGCACCCGGTACCGGTCCACGAACTCCACGAAGGTGTAGCGGATGGGGTACCCGGCCCGGCGGATGCGGATGGTCTCCATCATCCCCGAGTACCTCAGCTGACGGACGCACAGCTCCCGATCAAACAGCTGGGGAGGTCACAGGACATGGGGGTTTGGTTGCAAATCTTTTTGGCATAGTCCATTGTACTTATGGGCAACCATGAGCTCTGCCACATGGGCCTGATGAGGCACAGACTGCTGGAGAGAGTTTTGGTTTTCTTTGCATGGTTTTGTTATCTAATTCATCCCACGCCTTTCTCTTGGACTAACCAGAACAATGCTCAGAAGCAGCAGCACGGGATGATGTACAGACCCAGAGAACTCCAGCCAGCATCCCAATACAAACAAATTTTTTTCCCCCTAAAGCACATTTCAGAAGGAAATAAAAGTTTTAGAATAACAAAAAATAACAAACAGTCAGGACTTTCCACTGGCCTTTCACTTCCGCTATCCCATTTCCTATCACTATCAGTACGTTTTCCTTCAAAGGGAGGGACAGAAAATGATCTCTCAGACAATGTTCTCTTTTGCAGTCACCCTGCACAGCTCTGTGTGCCTTTATCTGGGATTTCTTTTCCTTTGGATTATTAAACCAAGGCCAAAATTAAACTTAGCAAGAAATCACATTTCATATCACACTGCAGTCTTTGATTCAGTGTTAGTTCACGCACTCATTTCTTTAATGGGGAGATTAATTTCTCTTTGTCTAATTCTTTCAAACTTGAAACTGTTTTCCTGTCCCACTGAATGTTTTGTAGGCAAATAGAACAGAGACTTCTGGCTTAGCACTTGCAAGACCTGATGAAATACAGACTTCCTATGCAGGACACAAAATACCAGACTGAATTCCAGACATCCAGGTGTAAAGACAGCTCAGAGTCAGGGCATTTAGAATAATTTGCTAATGTCAGTTCAGGATGTATACCTATTTCTCAACATCATCTATGTTCAAAAAGAAGGTCTTGTTCTAATCTCTGCTCAGATGATAATCACAGACCAGACATATTGTTAAATATTTACCCAATATATTCCATTAGCAGGCTAATAGGTGCCTTTTTACTCTCACAAAAACCAGGATAAGAGCACAGTAAAATGATCTGAGAGACCCACCAAATCTTTTGCTCTGCAGCGTATTAGGTTCACTGAACAGCAAAAATAAGTTTTAAACAAACACTGTACATAACAGCTCTGAAATTCAGTATTTTATGCTTTTTTGCACTCAGCTGAACTTTGCTAACAGGCACTGACTTTAGCTAAAGCTCCAGGCCTGGCCAGATTATTTATTAAATAAAGCTCTTCCTTTCCAAGCAGTATTGCTATTAAGTGTGGTGAGCAGGAAAGAGTGATTGCTCACAGCATCAGTGTCTGATCCTGCAAGGTGTGGGGAGTGGCATCAGGGTGTGCAGCACCCACCTTATCACCTGCCTTCTGCTGCAAAACTTGGAGTTCCTTCCACAAGCAGTTTGTGGTCAGAGGGACTGGGAGCCCTCTCCTTCCTTTTCATTTGCTCCTAAAAGTTTGTCCCCATAGTATGCATTGCTTTTGAAGCAAATCACTGTGAATTGGAGCAAGATAACTCTTCTCACATTTCCTCCGTGCTATTTTTTCTTTTTTTCCCCCTCTGCTTTTAGAACCATGCTTTTGTAATCAGTGAAGAAAATAAAAAGGCAATGGAAAGGATCAAACAGGACTTAAAATGAGGGAGATCCATTGGGAGCAAAGATTTTCAGGAAAACACCCATGGGAAGGTGATTTTTAGAAAGCACTGAACTCTGCCACAGAACTAAACCCATGGCTCAGCTGAAGTCTCTAGCAGGAAGGAGCCTACCCCCTATGGAAACAGAGAGGCATTTCCTATAGGATAAAGACTGCAGGGCGAATTCCTTGAGATGGCCCTTAGGAAGAAAGGCAGGGTCAGGATCTACTCACTGCAAAAAGTTTTGGGGTGCTATTTGACTGCAAGGCAAGTGCCTGATTTTTCCAGCCTTTCTGTGACTCTGTTGCTTGCACAGCCGGCTGTGGGTTGGTTTTCTAAGTGCGCAGGGTTGATCCTGACTCCGCTGATGCCCAAAGGAGTTTTGCCGGTAGCTCCAGGGCAGAATGACCCTAAGGACAGCCCCGGAGAGAAAAGCAGACTTACCATGGGCTTCTTGTACTCATTGGGCTTGATGCAGCGGACAAAAAAGGGCTGGCACACGCTGAGAGTCCTCATCAACAGCTCCAGGGAGCGCTTGAACTGGCTGCTGAGCGTCGGCGAGCGCTTCCTCGTCTCTGCTCCCTGCAAAACCGCAGCGCAGTGCACTCAGGAAATGAAAGGATAACACTGCCTTTCCCCTCTGGCTGCGTCCCCAGGAACCTCCTGCAACAGCCAGGGCTGGAGCAGGGAGAGGGGCCAGAGGTGGCTGAAAGTTGTGGCAGGAGAGGGGAAGGGCAGAGCCTGTGAACTTGCAATGGTCAGGGTCCGGCAGCCCTTCTCCATATGGCTCTGTTCAGGCAGGAAAAGTGCCATGATTTAATTTCTCCTGCTTGAACCTCCCTGTGTGACTGGAAAACCCATCTTCTCTATGGAGAGCCATGAGGAAGATCTGCCCATAAGAGCAAACAGCGTCTTCTGGGCCATCAAAATTCTCTGTATTACATCTTGGGGCAATGCTTCTGCCCAGGGATGCTCTCAGGAGCAGCGTGGGCTTCCCTCTTCCCATGCATTGCAGCATGGGTGTACCAAACTCTCTGTCATGGTTCCTTGTGTCAGGCAGGACTCCTCCTGCTCCCTGGAACAAGAACCAGACACTCACTTGGGATAAAAAAATAATCCAGGAGAATGGGTTTCTGCAATGGTTTCAGAAACTTCTGCTGAGATTGCTCAGCCCATACTACCACAGATTCGAGTTGCTTTTGGAAAGAATATCAAATAGACTAAAAGAGGTTGAGTATTTAGGGGGAATCAGGATGATTTGGAATATTTTTCTTGGTTTAGCTCCCTTGATCAAATTAATAACTCAATCTCTATTTTGGGGCAAGTGTTTCTAAACGAGAATGTGTATGTTTCCCTTAATAGTCCCTTCTCCCTGCTCTGGGAAAACCTTGTTAAACCACTTTCAAATGAAATCCCTCGCTCATTTCATGTGTCAGCCACTATTACCTAAGTTCATTACACATCAGTCACAGTGGTGCTGTGTGTCTAGTGGGGGTCTGGTGTTCAGGTAGCCTTTGTGGGGCAGCAGGTATTGCTGGAGGGTTGGAGGAAGAGTTGGGCACCAGGAGGCAACCCCCTCTCAATTAAAAACAGGGTGAACATGCAACATGATCTGTGACATGACCTGCTGGCCAAAGAATTCCCAAAGGGAGAATTCCAGCAGGATTTTATGCATTTTTCCTCCAAACATCCTCTTATTTGCAGGTGGTCAAGCCACATGTGGAGTCACAAAATCTTCACCCGCACTGGCCTTGCTGCCATGTTTAGCAGTGTTTATTTGTACATTTTTGTTGCCATGTGTATTTCTGCTTTTGCTAAAACCTTTACACATGCTTCATCACATAGCACCTTAACACCTGAGGAATTCCATAGAATCACAGAATAGTTTGGATTGGAAGGGATTACAAATTCCCTCTAGTCTATCCCCTTTGTCACAGTGAGTTTACACAGCTCAGGTTGGACATGATGTTGAGACAAACCCAATCAAGACAAACAGAAAGTCGTCATGGAATTCCAACAAGAGAAAACCCAGCTCATGCAAGTGCCACAAAAACTTGGCCTGTTTGTCAAGAAGAGCATGGGGGGCTACCAGCGATCTCTCCCAGCAAAATCCTCCCTGGAAGGACAAACTGCTAATAAATCTAGAGTAATTAATGGATACAGCTGCTACCTGCAGAGCACTGTAGAGTCTGATGCTCATATTTTGTTGCAGATTTTCTGAGGAAAAGGCTGTTTCAGCAAGAATCCTGGTTTGAAAGACTTTGATGAAAGTTTTCTTATTACATTGCTAATTATGCACATGAGGTCACCTCTGTGAGATGTGGAAGGATAGCCACAGGGGTTAGAAGCAGCAACAGATGCAAGAGCAGGGCTGGCAGTCAGAAACAATTGCATGTTAGCCAAATTTTAGTCAGTTTGGGCTTGGCTGGGAGAGATCATTTTTATGCCATGGTGTTAGGAATGGAGTAAAACTTTGTACAAGGGTCTACAAGGGAATGCATGAGTGGTTTGCTCCCAGACAGCAAGAAATGCCTCTCCAGCTTGTTGGTGCCTTGCATTTCTTTCCTGCATGCATCCAGATCTGGCAAAAAGCAGTGGTTCCATCTCCATCTTTACATCCGAGAGCTTTTTGCTGGGAGGGGTTGGAAGGAAGGGACAGTGACCAGAGAGCAGCTTGTCTTCCTGTCCAAATAGCCAGAGCGATCTGGGCTCCCCCTATCAAGACCACATCATCCCATTCAGAACATTTCAGGGCCTGTCATTTGTGCACAGACCCCTCTCACTGATGGGCACCACCCCTATGGGCACTTTTTGGGCTCTCAGATACACAATATATACTCTGACAAATGTTTTGTATCAACTTCATCCTTCAGGGATGGGTGACACCACTCAAGTAATTGTGGTTCCTTCAGCCTCACCTCAACACCAGCTTGGAGACAATCAACCTCTTCCCTTACTTCAACAAAATGACCCCAAAAAAGGAGAGGAGCAGCCTCTCAACACAGCCTTGCAAGGCACTGAAAATACAGGATTTACTGCAAAGGAGAAGCATTTTTTAAGCTAAAACCAGATCCAGTCCCCATAACCTGATGGAGAAAGGGCTGGTATTCTGCTTTTCCCTCTTCAGATACTACCTAGCTTTCAAACTCTGAGACTGTAACATCTTTGGGACTCAGACTATCTCTTCACTTGTGTCCGTACAAAGCCCAGTAGAAGGGAGGATGAGACCTGTGTAAGATGGGGAAGGATGAGCAGGATTCATTGATGCTGGGCCCCAGACTGGAGCACTCAGCCTGTATTCAACATCAAAGGAGGAAAAGACTCAAAAAGAGAAGAGAAAAACAAGAAAAATAAGAGAATTAGATGCTTTACAGTGAGGGAGCACGCAGAAGAGAGTTTAGAATGATGTGCAGACCAGCATGACATCTGGACATACTTCAATTCCGCTTTTTTCTACCATCTCAAGCCAATCTGAACTTTGGAAGAGCAAACACATACATGGATGTCTGCAGCAACACCAAGGCAAAAGGTAAGGAGAAATGTCACTGAGCCAGAAATGGTAGAGGTTATCCCTCTGCACCTTTCCCTCCTTGAAGGACAAGGCTGGTGCACCAGAAAAACCATCAGGAGATGGCAGCCTGCTTCAGTGGAAAAGGAGAAAGGTTAAATACTGAGGAGAGCTAGGGAAGGAGGGTGAAGCATGTGACACCAGCAATACTTCAGGGAAAGGTTCTGGACAAAGGACCATCCTCCCATCTTGTCAGAATTATAAGGTCACCTAAATTGAGCCAATGTGATATGCAGTTTCTGAGCAAAATGAAGTTTTTTCTTTGATATATTTTTATATGAAATGTCACTGGGGTGGCCTTCAGGTGACCACTGAAAGCTGAGGCCACCTCATTCTGCAGTGTCTTATAGTGAAGAGAGTCTTTCTCCTAAAGGTTGTGCAGTCTGGAAAGTGTCTTCCAATGCAGAGTTGACATAGCCTACATAACAGTGCCAAGTATCTCTATTTTGAACTACAAGCTTATTGACATGCATGTGTGTATATATATATATCTATATATATGAGAAATAATTTTCTTGGCTGTTTCACTTTTACCTCAGTGTCTAACAAATATTAACAATTATTATTCATTAGAAAACCTACAAAACATGAAGTTTAGTTATAAGATCAACTATGACAACAACTAAATTCCCATTTCCTTATATCACTTGTTGACATCTTCAGAGGGAAATACTGGTCTAAACATTTCTGTCAGATTTTGCACATTTGTCTCCTGGATTTAATTTCACCATTGAATCACAGACTTATTAATGGTTTGGGTTGGGATGGATCTTAAAGTTCCAACCTGGCTACCATGGGCAGGGACACCTTCCACTAGACCAGGTTTCTCAAAGCCCCATCCAACCTGGCTTTGAACATTTCCAGGGACAGAGCATCCACAGCTTCTCTGGGCAGCCTGCGCCAGTGCCCCACCACCCTCACAGGAAAGAATTTCTTCCTAATACCTCAACATAACATTTTCTCTTTCAGTTTAAAGCCATTCCCCTTGTCCTATCACTCAAGGCCTTTGTCAAAAATACCTCTCAAAAAATCAGCTCACTTGTACCCTTACTCAGGAAATACTATTATTTTTGCTACAACTTTAGAGCAAGGCCCAGTGACATGTTCAAATTGAAACAGTTTTAACCATGATACAGAGGGGAAGGAGTCCACCTCTGGAATTAATGGCTTTCAGTCATTTTGGGTCAGATCCTCCTCATTGGAATTCCAAATCCAAACAACCAAGATACTGCAGAAGTAAAAAGGGATGAAATTCAGCCCCATGCAAAGAGCTGAATTTTGAAAAGCAGGTTAATCGTCCGGTTATCACGCGGTTGTGGAAATGTGAGCAGAGTCACAAAGCTTATAAAAAATCTTTAGCACACAATATGCTACCTCATGGCCAAATAACTAGCAAGCAAGGTTTGGGAAGTTATCAAAACCAGTCAGCAGATGAGATGCAGCAGAAAAGACCTAAAAAAGTGCCAAACCCTGTTTTGATGATCATGACAAAATTTCATATTATCTTATCTCTGAAGGCTTGGATCTGAGGTCCCCCTGAATAAGAATTAATCCTTCACCTCCAAAAATGATAGCATTTCCAAACAACCCAGAAATGCAGTCCAGGGGTCTCTCATTACATGTGAGCTGTCTTGCCTCAAAAAGTGCAAAACAGGGTCAGATTTGCAGTTGTTTGGAGGAATAATTTCCCACTGAAGCCAATGGTGGCACCATGGTAAACAGCTAAATCCCAGATGATCCATCTGAAGTTATTTAAAATGCTTCAAATATCAGGAAAAAAAAAATCCTCAAAACTTTGGCTGAGCCTGGTTCTGATTTCATCCAAACCAAATTTCCATCATTACAAATTTCTTCTGAGTTGAGTCCTAGAATTAAGTGACACAGTCATACACCTGTACCTATTCAACAAGCTGTAAAAGTGCTCTCCAACACATTGGTCACCTGAAATGGATCCTCTACAGATAGTGCAGGAAGAGGAATAAACCAACAGGAGTAAAGCACAATCCTTGCCAAGGAAAGGTGAGTATACAACAGAGGAACTCATGTATTCAGTTTACCTTTGGTGTGGGTGTGGGCGACTGGCCAAATGTGCTGGATGCATAGCCACAGAGAAACTACACGAAGCACAGGTAAAAAAAACAAAACAAAACACAAAACAGAGACAGAGAAGAGCAAATAGTGAAAAGAAGGAATAACTGAAATGGGAGCCTGACATTTTTAGTCTTGAAAGTCCAGCTGTTATATATCTCATGAACAAAATGCATTAATTCTTAGACTTTTGTCTAACCCTCTCCTAGCTTTTCTCCTTTGTCTTGATGTTCACGTCTCTGAGTCTGAGGGAACTGTAAGTGTTCAGCTCTTGCTTCTTGGAAAGAAACTTTGTACATTTTTTAACCTCACTCTTTATCCATCCAATTTCAGCCATTCCAACTCTTCTTCCTCACACATCTCTGCTCTCAATATACAGTGGTTGGGAAGGTGCCAGGAACAAAACACAAAAATTCTAAAGAAAATCTTTCCCTTCCTCCCTAATTTTAATCCCCAAATCAGGTATTTTTGATAGAATTTAAACTTTTGCCAAGGGGAAAGCCCACCCCATTTGTTTTTCAGTTGACAGGGTTCCATCCTCCACTGCTCCTTCTACCTGTTCCTTGAGCAAGCAGTGCTGCCAGACAATATCAGCTGATTCCTTAGAGGAACAGTGTACAACTCCCACTCAATCCATAATGTCACCTGGCACCACTCAAAGCAATGTTCCTGTTCAGCAAACACATACAAATAAACCTGCTCTTCGATAACCATGAATAAATGAGACTTTACAACCCCATATGCTCCAGAAATACCCAGTTCACCACACAGGTTTCACTGTGTACAAATATCAGGTCTTTCAGGGACCAAACAGTTACTGCAATGTTCAAATATACAATCTCAACTAGTTTTGAAATTTCTCTGACCTATGGATTTCTCAAGTTTCTGGAATATAAGGACTCCATTTGAAAGACTGAATGTAAAGCAGATGTGGACTTACTTGTAACTGACTCACAAAATCCTACAACTCATCAATAAGATCCTGAGGACCAAAGTTTGGAAGGTGTTGACCAAAATGCCTCATGATTTGATTTAGCCTTTAGCAGAGCAGCCACTTATCTCTTTTTAAGAGAAGATGTTATATTTGATTGACCAAGCTTGAATTGTCTCTGGGAAGCTCCTCCACAGATTGCCTCACTGAGGCTCAGGGACTGAATGCACAGTTCCAAGATATTCTAAGGACACTTCACCACAGATCTTTGCTACATGCAGTCAATTTCTGTGACCCAGGCTCACTTGCTCCTTCTTTTGGGGTACATGTCCTAAGAAAGAGGTTGCAAACATTACTGAGCATGGGTGGAAAGCAATGGCCAAAGCATCTCAGCCACATGTTGGATCCTGCTTGTCTGAGAATTCTTGTGTGGTGGTGTTCAGGGACTTAATGCTCTCCAGTTTCAAAGTGACACTGTGCATGACCAGCAGAGCTGGTACACAATGTTGGCTCTTCTTCCAGTTCCATGATGTCAGGCTAAAAATCTCTCATTCCAAAAAGAAAACCAGAAATCATTCAAGTATCAAAGCACAGAGACCACCACTTGCGAGAGATTCTGAAAATGTCTGGTGAAACTATAAAAAACCCCCAAATGGTTTATGCTTAAAAAAAAAAAGGATTCTGATGCTTTCAAAGACTTCAGTTCTCAGATCCTAGACAACATCCAGGCAGACGTCTCAACTTCGCTATTATATACTTCCAGCTTCTTCTAAAGACGCTGTGGTAGGGATTCCTGTGAGAATGCTCATGTGACTGTTTAAACCCTTTCATTGATGCCTCAGAGCGCATCTCTGCTCTGCCCAAAGAAGAAAGAAATCACTTCCAAGGTCAACTGCAAAGCTTACACCAATAACAAAAAGCAGCGAGGAATAAGCAATAAAAAGCAAAGTAAGCAGCAGCACTGATGCTAAGGGAGTTAGTGTCTACTTCATAAGGAGTATCCACTTATGAGGAGAGCTCTGAACCCAACAGGAGTGTCATGCCAATTGGTAGCTTGATTTGTAATTGATAAATGTTCTCTTATTCCTAATGAAGCCAAAAGGATAATGATCATTAATTTCAGCAGGAGCAAAACTGAATGGCTAAAGTTTATGAACAAGGCTTGCAAAACAGCACGTAGCATATTCAAAGAAATGTCTTGGGAACGTAAATATTTCTTTCCATTGGCAAGTAAAGGAATTCAGCACTTACCACTTGGCACTCCTGAAAGTCCCTAAGTCCCTTGGTCCATCAGTGGCATTGGCTGGCATTTGGAAATGGGACTCTGGCTGCCAAAAATTTTGTTTGCTTTGAAAAATGTTATCCCCACACAGTCCCATGGCTTTTGCCTTGGGAAAGACTGGGAGATTTGGCTATAGTGACTGATCTGTAGAGACTCAGATTCTGCAAGACTGATATTTTAAAACACTTCCTAGTTTAATTTTGGGAGCAGGGCTGAGTAGAGAGATTTAGATGTTCAACCTCCTGAAGAAAATGTCATACATTTGTTACTAAAGGTGAAATGGTCATTAATCTCAGCATTTAAGCTGGTATTCCAGTAATAAATGCCCAAATGGGGTGGAAAGGGTTAAAGCAATAACTGCCTTTCTCTGAAACTTCAGGGCACACAGTCCTCTCTCACACTGAGCATGGACTAAGCACATAACCTCCTTGAGGACTGGGATGTGGAAAGAGGAGCTTTGAAGTTCAGCTATCATAACTGGTGTTCCCTCTCTCTGCTGTTGTGACAGTAAAACACAGCTGTTCCCTCAAAGTCCTGTTGCAGTGCTTAAGGACCAGCAAGACTGTCCATTTGTTCTACTCTGGTCAAAAAGTATTTGGCTTTTACTTGGACTCATAGAAAAGTTTGGGTTTGAAGGGACCTTCAAGGTCACGTAGTTCCAACCGTCCTGCCATAGGCAGGGGCACCTTCCAGTAGAACAGATTGCTTCAACACTTAAATGCTTCCAGGGATGGGACATCCACAGCTTCTCTGGGCAACCTGTGCCAGTATCTCACCACCCTCACAGGTAAGAACTTCTTCCTAACACCTAATCTAAACCTGCTCTGTTAGTTTACTTCTCATTCTATTATACACACATATGAATGACCTAACTGGAAGGCACAGTTACTTTCCTCCCAGATTTCTACAATCACAAACCTAATTGTACCAATCCCTACACAATTCAGAATGGCAATCGCAGAAAAAAAAAAAAAAAAATTGATGAACCAAATGCAGTGAACTGGAGGTGTGGGTGTGGATGCACCTGTGACACTGCATTAACACTTCCTGATGGCTGACACTCACTAACAGGTTTGAAAAACCCCAGGGAGCATCAGAGCAATATGACTCTGCAAATCTTCCACCCCTTCCAGGAATACCCCTCCTCATGGATAAAGATCTTCTCCCCCCTGCATTACCATTGCCACATCTGCTTGGAAGATCTGCTTGATGAATTTGTTTTTTGAGGAATGCACCAGCTGAATGATGTCTCCATGCAGCGTGTCCCTGTTTTTCTCCAAGAAACCTAGAGAAATAATGGGACAACACATAGATGACACAGCGCAACATGGTCAGCACGTGAGCTGCAAGCAGCTTCTGGGTATTTGGATTACTGGATGTTCTTGGCAAGGTTATGGAGTAATGAGCGGGCAGAGAGAGAGGGACCATGACAAGGAAGACAGAGGCGCATCTTCACACTGGATTGAAGATGCCATGGTGCAAAGCACTGCCATTCTGTCACAGGCACACACGGATGAAACAGCACCAAACTCGGCAGCCCATGGGCACAGCTGGAGGGTAAAGTCATTGCAGCCAGAAAAGGAATACATTGACACTAATGTGGACTACCACCCTGCCCTGCTCCAACACAGCAGCAGCTCATCTGCCCATGAACATCCCCTCACCCCTGCAGTGCCCTAGGAGCTGCCCCATACCTTTTGTTTCGTAGTAAACAATTCCAGCAAAATGGTTAATGCCAAACTGGGTTTCGTAGTTATTCTTCGGAGGAATATAGTTGGTGTTAAGCTTGTGTTGGGAGTTCAGCTTGTGTAACATGGTGGCATCTGTACCCTGTACATGCATGAAAAGATCTGACATTTAACCAAGGCTATTCCCATTGAAATAATTTTCCAGTCAATAGCACATTTCTTTCTTGCCTTGGTGATGATGTTCATTTATGTTGAGAAGTGATATGTTGGAGAAGATACGTCAAGTGCAGAAATTACAGAATTTGATTAAATATCATTGGTATGTAGTGCTGTATTCAAAATAATGCTCCAAAATGGGGTATATTTAACATTATTTTCTCTTAAATTTTGCCAATAGATGCTTTTGAGCACCTTGCAGGCATATTTTCCCATCAGAAACACTTGTTTTAGCATGGCTGTGACAATGACAGAAGAAAATTTAAGAGAGCAGTAAAAACTATAAATAGGCAGACCACTAGTGAATGTATGTTTGGGGCTGAGCAGATCTCTCACAAGGTGCCAGCACACAAGTGCAAAGGGGATAAAATCAGGAGAGTCACTGGCAGCAAGGATGAGCCCAAAACACACCTTGGGGAATTTGCTCTCCTCATCAATGAGTGAGATGATGTTCATAGGCTTGATGGCAATCATGTCCAAGGCATCCTGGTTATCAGTGAACTCTATGTGCTGCCAGTTGATGTTCTCCAGGTTGTACTCCTCCTGCTCGAGTTTGAAGACGTGGCGCACAAAGAACTGTTGCAGGTTTTCATTCGCGAAGTTAATGCAAAGCTGTTCAAAACTGTAGAGGGAAGGTCAAGAAAGGGTCACTTTAGATCCATCCTGGTTAATTTTTCTACATCTCCCTCCACACTTGAAGCAATACTCTCAGACTTTGTCAACCACTCAATTTTAGAATTGCCTTATTAGTTCAGACTATCAGTTTTTCTCCCAAAACAATGTTATGTGTGTGGTGTAAATCAGTTTAGGAACTCCACTATCTGCTGCAATTGATTAGCTCTGATAATTTCTTGTATAGAAAAAGGCTTGGTCCAACCCAGTCCAGTTCACTTCAGGAGAGGTGAAAGGTCTGCAAGACCTTGAACTTGGGCTTGTGAAGGAGGACTAAGACCTGGTTCTCCTTTTGCAGGCTCCATACCTGTTCACAGTGAAGTTCTCAAAGCCAAAGATGTCCAGAAGGCCAATGGATCTCCTGATACTTTTGAGTTCCTGGGAAGGAGGTCTGTAAATTGCAGCATTGATCTTCTCCACGATCCACACAAAAAGTCGCCCATATATTCCCTGCAAATCCCAAAGTTGGAGCTCACTGAGACAGTTCAGCAGTTTGTCCCCCTGCTCTGTGTCACCACTTCACCCTTGGTGGCACAGGTTCTCCTAAAGCATGGCCAACAACGAGACAGTCCCCGAGGACGTGCTCACCAACGTCTGTGCCAGACTCTTGACACAGTTTAAAGCTTCAAGAATCATTATGTAGGTCAAGGAAAATAGACCTGAAAGCCTAGCTAAAAGACAACTGAGAGCAAACCTCCAAATTTGGATAGTGCTGAATTTTGGATCTATGGGCTTGCTGTGAAGCCAGACAGCCCCTTCCTTGGTTTCCACACATTTCTCTCTACAGATCAGCAGAGCAGAGCCATGTTACATTGCAAGAACATCTTGCTCACTTTAACAAGGTGCTCACTGAAACATTGCAGGACTGGCTGAACAGTCTGATGATCAGACGCAGATATTGCTTCAGTAATTCCAGAACTTCACATTGTAAACTGTTATTAATTTTCATTTTATAAGCTACAGTAGTGCAGTCAAGAGGGGAGCCCAATTCAAAAGGCCTGTCACTACTAGAGAAGACACTGCCAGGATTTTCAGGGTAGTTAGCTATCAAACCAGCTTGATCTACCAATTCCCCACAGATAAAATGAGGACTCAAGATGGCGAAAGCATGTCAATAATGCTTGTCTCACAATTTTACATGTGGCTGCAAACAGCAAAGCAGTGATGCACATCCACCCAATCAACCCTCATCACTCCAAAGCCTCAAGTGTGCTAAGTGCTCTGATGGCCTCTGGACTGCTCTATCCCTGGCCTTGTGTCATTCAGCTGTATTTACTGCTGCTTATGCTCCCAAATCCTGAAATTCAGGTGTGGGTGCTAGAGATGTTGGTAGCGTTGCTCTGATTTACAGCAGCTGAAGATGTTTCCTCAGGCTGAGGTAAAGTAATTTCAGAATGCTGGGTCCTTTCACAGGTCCCCTTTGAGTACAGACAATCTCCAGTCCAGGTTGCAAATCCCTTGCAGAGCAGGTTACCTGGACTCCTTCTGTCTCAACTATTTGTACATACCAATTAGAACATGATTTCAAGGGCATTTGTTGATCTGAGCTCACAGGCACCAAGCAAGACCCTTTTCTTGCAAAGTGGATTCTCCAGTCTCAGAAGGGGCAGATTTCTTCAGTTTATCAACAGAAGGCATCAGGAAATGCCCTAAGACTTACCTTTACAAAAGCATCCCTCACATCCAGTGCTTGCTCCATGCTGAGAGGGGTGGAGACAGTTTCACCCCTGGTGATTATAGTCCGGCTGGTAAGGCAGTTCATCACATCCTGAGGCTCAACCTGGCAGAGACAACACCAAACACAGCTGCTCTAAAGGGGAGGTGCCTCAAATGAAGACACAGGCATTTTCTGAGAGAAAAATTAACATTTTATATTGTATTTTGATCTGGAAGATGTTCTTGTGACTTAGCATGAGATGTTAATGAGGTGTGGGAAGACGGGATGAGAAAGCAAAGCCAAGCCTGCAAAGCTGTATGCTACCAGCATGGGTTAAAGCTTTGCATCACCTTGACCCCTTTTTATACTTCTTCAGGGAAATGTCCACTCCCTAAGTGGACAGAGAGCTGTGCATCACACTCTGGGACTAGTATGGAGATGAGATGATGTCTCGGAGGGATCCCTGTTAGCTCTTGAGAAGGCCACTCCAATCCAGTCACTGCATGGATGGTTTCAGTGAGGGTCATCTCACCTCACTTCAGATACACCCAGTATATATGACATCTGTCTCAAGTACTGCCATGAACTTTCTTTATATCAGTGAGGGAAACACCCTGTTTTAGGGACTGAGGTATTTTGGATGCCCTTTCTAGGATGATATGCCACCAGAGTGTCTGTTTCCATCTGCTAGTATGAAGGGAAGCTCATGGAATCATAGGATAGTTTGGGTTGGAAGGAACCTTTAAAGGTCATCTAGTTCCAACCCCCCAACAAGAACAGTTTCTACTAGACCAGGTTGCTCAAAGTCCCATCACACCTGGCCTTGAACATTCCCACAAGTGGAGCAGCCACAAAATCCCTGGGCAACCTATTCCAGTGCCTCACCACCCTCAGTGAAGAACTTAATATCTAGTTTAAACCTGTCCTCTTTCAGTTTGAAGCCATTCCCCCCATCCTATCATTCCATGCCCTTTCAAAAGTCCCTCCTCCAGCTCTCTTGTAGCCCCTCTAGGTACTGAAAGGGGCTCTAAGCTGTCTCCAGAGCCTTCTCTTCTCCAGGCTGAAACACTCCAAATCCCTCAGCCTGTCTCCATAAAATGTGCTCCAGTCCTCTGAGCATCTTTGTAGCCTCCTCCGGCTACTCAGCCCAGATGGTGGCTTTCACCTTCATGCTTCCAACGCAGGACACAATATGGCTTATTCAGGCCTCTTCAGCCTCCTAGAACTGGCAGTGCAAGGAGAGCCTGGCTCAGATGAAGCTTTGCAACAATACTAAAAACCTGGGATCGAATCAGAAAGGGAACAGCAGCACTGCAGGGCCACTGACCTCTAGCAATGTTGCCGCAGTGATGAGCGATGCTGACTGAACAACCTCACAGGCATCCAGGTTGTCATAGGTCCGAGCTGGGGAAAGAAAGGCAGAGGGAAAGACATCAGTAAGGGGCGTGTCACTGCAGAAAGTGGATGGAGCAAGGGAGAGAGTCTTTCTCCACTGCCTCTGTGTGATGTCCTGGCAAAATCTGGCCATCAGAAGGAAAAGTTTATGCATCTGCTGAAGTACTGCTGCTGGCTGCAAAGGACCTGTACCTTGCTGTGCCAGACCAGATAGTAAAGTATGCAGAAATGTTTCTAGCATCTATGTGCTTTAGGCCTCTGTCTTCTGAAGAGGATTTTTAAACCACTGTGTCATTTCTGACATCAGAGCTGTTTGGTACATTTAGAAAGGCATATCCCATCACACAGACACCTGTCAAACACTCCATTAGCCTCATTTTGCAAAACCTGAGTCTACTGAATGGCCTGTGGCCATATTCAACCTCACAAAATTCAGAAAATGTGGATGTCATTGAGCACACTGCAGCCTGGCAGCCCTGCTGTGGGCAGGTGGAATTATTCTTTATTCCTTGTCCTTAAAATGCCACAATGAACACCTGAGTCCCTGGAATGGCACCATGGCAGGTGTTCTGGATACATCCCTCCATCCCTAAGCTTGGCTTCCTGTTAGCAGGCAGAATAAAGAGCAGCAGTGCACTGGACCATGTCCCTGAATTTTGTCCTTTTACCTTCATACTGCAGGTTGCCCATGTGCAGGATGGCAGCCAGCAGCTTGGAGATCTCCCAGTTCTCGGTGTCGGTGAACATGAGGACCTTCATAGCGGAGCGGATATTGGCGTACTCCTTGCTATCATCTCTGCCATCACAGGTCGTGCAGTTACCCTGAGGAGGCAAACAGGGCACACACTGCATGGGGCAAGGCCAGGGAACCCCTAAGCTGGGCTTCCCTCAGAACCAGCAATGTTTTGTTTAAGGGGCGATGCTGAACTTGTGGATCTGGCTCTGCCCTTTGTCATGTTCTGTGATTCAGTGCTCAGCCTTGTAACCTACACTTAACCTGTTGTTCCCAGGTACCCTGTGTCTGACTGCAATCAGCAGAAGAGAAAAAGCCCTCTGAGATGGGAATAGGGAGCTTGAGGCTCCCACTGATCCAGTTAGAAAGCTGGGTCCCAGCCTTGCTGATGATGCACCAGCCTAAATTACACCTTGCCTCTATCAGCTCCTCTGGATAACAACACTAGTATATAGGGAGTGGGGGTGGAGATTGCTGGCTGGGTCAGACACTTGGAGCACACACAGCTCAGCCCCTTATTCTGCTGAGAACGTGCCATCCAGACAAGCACTCCTCTATACCCATCACTGCCTTAAGAGCAGCAGGTCTTATCCAACACCCTGGTTACTTCCAAGCACGTGGCATGGGCACCATACACCATCCCATCCAAGCTTGTGTTCTACTTCACAGAAAGTGTGGAAATAGCCTGGTCTAGACACAGGGATTAGGGATTTCCACTAAGACTATGAGCCTTGTGGTGGTGAGACAAAGAGATCTGTCAAACCCTGCGGCTAAGGCTCAAGGAGGTCATAACCAGCAAAGCAGCTCTTGGCTGCAGAAGCACCTCTCTTTTCCTTCTCCCTTGCTCAGAACCTTTCACCACATCCCCCCACCAAGCCTCTATCACCGCCCTCTCACCATCGCAAGGTAGTTGTAGTCCGTGGCTTTCCCAAGACCCAGCTTCTTCTTCTGCTCCAGGGTCATTCCTCTCAGCATGCAGTAGAACACGTGGTAATTTCTCTCATCCTGGGCCTGCAGGGGAGGAGCAAGTATCAGCTCTGTGAGGAGAATGGCATGGCAAAGGCTGCCAGCTCCCGCGCCTTGCGGTGCATCACCTCACCTGCCTGCACACCCGGGACTTCTCCAGCAGGTACTGCTCAATCTTTGCCCCCTCTATGGCTCCCCTTTTGTTGAAGTGGATATCGATGTACTTCCCAAATCGGCTGGAATTGTCATTCCGGATGGTCTTTGCGTTCCCGAAAGCTGCAAGGATTATGGTGTGTTAGAGAGGATCTGATGCAGGGAGTATGATGGATCTGGTCTCATGGGGGGAAAAGTCAAAAGAATGAGGCTAAGAGGGTTAAAAGCGGCCCCAAAGCCTTCCCTTAAGTTTGGCTGGATCAGTTTCATCTCAATGTGAAGAAACAAGACATATATCAGATGACTGTCCTTGTAAATACAGAGAGGAGCACAGAGGAGGAAGCTTGGGAATGTGGTGACCTTATCCAAGAAGAAGAGCTAGGACAGCAGGATTTTGTGATGAAATAGAAGAGAGTTGAGCAAGAGTGGCTGCAGTGTGAAAAGTGACACTCCAGAAAATGACAGAGATGCTGGTGAGTGATTTGTTGACTGAGAGGGAAAGAAAAGGGAAGATAAATCCAAAAGGAAAATACAGACAACTAACCCAACCTCCAGCTGAAGATTTCTCCCTGTAAACAGACTGTTCCAGGAAAGGTACCGTGTCCATCCTCTGTTGGGTGTGGATGAGTACCCTAAGCTAGCACACCCTGCAATTTCTGCTCTAGGATTTCGGGCAGGTGATGGACATGAGCTTGAATTACAGAGTGTCTCTTTCCTGAGTCTCAGCAGTGACTAAGTGCATAATCAATAGTGCTCTGTGTGCTTGTCACTTTTCAGTTGGTTCCTAGAGGATTATTTACCAAGCAGAGGAAGTAAAAATCATAGAATGTTTTGGGTTGGAAGGGATCTTCAAGATTATCTAGTTCCAACCCCTTTGCCAAGGGCAGAGACACTTCCCACTAGAACAGGCTGATCAAACCTCAATCTTCAGAAAACAACCCCAATGTTATTCTTTAAGGAAAATGCAATTTTTTTCTGAGTAAGCATAAAAGGTACATCTGGCATCATGTTGAGTCAAGAGGGTCAGATAACCTATTTAATTTAAAGATAACCAATTAAAATAGTGGCATTGATCACAGTAACAGCTTGCCAATGAACCTAGTAAGGCCACACGCTGATTCTCATTATCTGGTTCTTTCTTGGACTCCTCTTTTTCTGCATTTTGCTGCCATTCACTGATCTTGGAAGGAAAAGGTGGGGGTTGCTACTGTATACAGTCACCACAAGTTGCTGTGAAGCTCAGGTCCTATTAAACCGATTTTTTATGGAACCATCAAAGAATAGGATTTTTGCAACTATGGCCAAAACCCCCCCAAATAATTAGCTAGCTGAATGCAGCATGGATGGGATATTGATGCTCTGCATGCAGTCCACCACTGGAAGAGGTGGTGAGATTTTTTAAAAGAGTTTTGACTGAGCATCAGATACTCAAAAAAGTATTGATCAGCATTTTTACACACAGAATTAGGTAAAATTCAGGGATTTGTACGGATTTTTTTAGGGAAAAAGTGTAACATTTTAAGTGGAAAACCATTTTCCCCCCCAATTTTTAAAGTAACAAAACAGTTCAGGGCAGCTGAAATGTTTGGCTTTCAACAATAGTTGTCAAAAATATTAAAGGAAACATTTAGAGGTCAAATCAGAGAATATTAGTCTTGTGAAAAATAAATTCAGATGGAAAGAATCTGAATGTGTTGTTTAGCAAAAGTCTACCTCAAAAAGAAGTTTTGTCACTTTTTTGAAAACTCAGAGTATGAGATAAGGGATTTACATTTGGTTATATTCTTTGGTTCCTGAATCTGTTTTTTTTTTTTTTTATTTTTTCCAGCAAAAGAATTCTTTATTATCTGAGGCCTCACCTTCCAAGATGGGATTTGCCTCCAGGACCTGCTGCTCAATCCAGGAGTGCTGACCACTGATTGCTGCCAGGAACTGCAGAATCAGTTTTGTGCTTTCTGTCTTCCCTGCTCCAGATTCTCCACTGCAAAGACAACAGGAGTGGAGGTCAGTGAAAGCCATGCTGCACCCCTTCCCTGCCAGTGTCCCTCCCCCTGTCTCCAAAGGAATTTCTGTCTCTGGGTCTGTTAGCACAGGTGGGATGAGACCATTAAGGATGGGTTTCCAGCATGCCAAGGACTGGCTGTGGGACAAATGGTAGAACATGGTACCAGGCAGCTTACAGCAAAGATCCAGATTTGCTCTGTGTTTCATTTGACCCAAGCTAATGCCATCATTCAAACAGCACTAAGAAGGTAATGAAGTACTTTCAATCAGTGCTTTTCCAGGTATGACTACCGGACCATGACCCTGTGGTGCAGGGTCTAGCTGTTCCCATGGGACATCTTCATCACCAGTTTTGAGCTGTGATAAGGCAGACTGTGAAGTACAGCCTTCTAATAGCAGGGACTTCACTGGGCTCCTAGGTTTGCTCTAACAAGGAGGAGATGGGAGACGAGAAGCTAATGGGGCATGAAGCCAGAGTTATCCCTCAAACTTCTCACTGAAAGATAACCTCAGTTATCTTGTGAAGAAGCTGGGCAGAAATATTTGGGTAAGTCTATGGAGTGTCTGATACATGGAGTAACCAAAATAAGTGACCAAAACAGACCTTCCTGTATCCAGCCATGCCTCGTGAGCAAATTGTTTCACTTTTTAGCACACTGGCACGCTGCATTGATGCTCCTATGGGCCCCACACGATGCTTATTTAGACCAGCAAAACAAGCCTTACTGAATGGCCTTTTCAGACTCATGTATATGAAAGACTGCACATAGGATGTTTCAGAGTTATGTTTTTTTATTCAATTAAACTTAGGGTAGGCATGCCTTGGAGAAAAGGGTACCTCAAATGAAAAAGACTTCAGAATTTATAGGATCATGTTGGAGAGCTGAGGACATCAAATCTGGCTCACACCACCATCTGGGACAGATACTGGAGGGAACTATACCCATAACTGTGACCAAGCACTTTTTGGTGGCCAAGGTTGATCAGTCCAGAGCAGAGCCATGCATGGAGACACCGTTCAGGAGTGTGAATGACCACAGGTACAGTGACCACGCTTGTCCCTGACCTTTCCTTGTGCAGAAAGTATCAATGCATGCATTTTTGATGTCTGTAGGAGTATTAAGCTTGAATTTAAAAGTGGAGGTTAAAAATTAATATGAGATCTATTGGATTGTAAGGGTAAATACCAAAATATTGATAAAGCTCTTTACTAGGAACAGGGTGACAGCAAACAGAGACCACCTCTGCACTGGGAATATGTGAATGGAGGACCTAATCAGTCATTCAAGGCCTGATTCTATCTGACAAGCTTTTCCAAATCAAGCATGTTGCATCTGCTCAGCATGCGCTTTCAGGATATGGAACATTTGGAAACTCAGCAACTCACCTTATGATGCAACACTGGTCCTTGTTGTTGCGCTGCATGTTGAAGTAGCAGTTGTCAGCAATTGCGAAGATGTGTGGTGGCATCTCACCAATCTTTTTGTTGGTGTAGAGGCGTATCTGCTCAGGTGAGTAGATGGGCAGGAGCTGGTAGGGGTTCACTGCCACCAGTATTGAACCAGTGTATGTCTGGAGGAGAAGCACATGAAGGTTTATGGGGACAGTGAGGCCTAGCTGAGAGACTTTGGAGCTTGAATGAGATGTGGATGGAGGCCAGAAAAATCAAGGCTTTTTAAAAGCTGGATGAAAGATGATGCTCAAGTCAGAGATGCTTGCAGGGGGAGCCTGGAGTAAAATGGGAACAGAAGCCCCAAAATGCATAAATCAGTTCATATTCAGCCTTGCTCATGCACAGCATGGTTTCAAGCCTTAATATATATTTTATATGCTCTCAGTTAAGATTCAGAATCTTAAGAGAAGCTCATATTTGCAAAAATATCACCAGAGCCAGCATATATCCATACACATCTACTGCATTGCATGTACAATGAGAAACCATAGATGAAAGAAACCTGACAACCATACCCATATTTCAAGGCAGGACCAGTTGGATCCAAACCATTCTGACAGATGAATATCTAACCTGTTTTTGTCAATCCACAGCAGCTGCTGAATTTTCCTCTGCGATGCATTCTCCTCTACCATCTCTGCCTGACCAAATCTCTCCATACTTCAGTTTAAACCTTGTCCTGTGCAGATGGATATTGCCCACAAAGTCCTGACATATCCCTTCTCATCTATTTCTGAGATTTTGTAAATGGCCTTCGGTCCAGCTGTTCTGGGCTTTGGGAAGCAAACTCCTCTGTAGTATCTTGCTCTTTCATTTCTGCCCTTCCAGAAGCTGTTTCTCTCAAGCCTCTCATCAAAGGACTCATGATCTTTGTTATCTTGCTCAGATGCAGTACTGAGGTTAGGAGGTTCGACCATATCCAAAGCTCAAGGCAGGGAATAAGGATCTTCTTTCATCTGTCTAAAAGTCAGAGTCTAGAGCAGGTGAGACAATGGGCCTTCACCTTGGGTTAACCAAGAGGCATGAGATGAAGGCTACTTTCACTCTGTGACTTCAAAGAATACAAGTCACTTTCTCTAGGTTAATTTTTAGCAACTGAAGTTACAAGACTAATCTTACTTTACCTTCCTGGTGGAACCAGCTGTGAAAGTCCCCCCACTACTGCATATATTTTTTCAGGAAACAAAATAAGTAATTTCAACAGGCATATAATCCTTGTGGGTTTTCATCTGCATGACCTAAACCCAGTAAGGCTTTGGCACAACGCAGCCAAGTGGCACAGCCAAGGATGCACTCAAAACTTGCCACCAGTTTGGGCTTCCTGAAGGCAGCCAGTAGGTGGCAACTGTGTCCCACGGTAGGGATGATGAAAGCCATTAGGGGCTCCTCACCTTCCAGTCTCATGGCCAACACAAGAGAGCAACTTTCAGATCAGTCCCATATGAGGTTTGACTTTCCAGTGGTAACAGAAAACACACCATACTCTTCTCGGTAATGGAGGATTATGTGCCAGTAAGGGAGAAAAGCTCTTTGAGCTCCACAACAATGTTGTCACAACTTCAAAGGGTAGAAATTGGCAGTGAAATCATGTAGACTGGATTTTAGAAGAAGGCATTGAAATAAGGGAGCAGAGACATCCCAGAGAAGCCTTCAAAGGCAACAGAACAGGTAACCTCAGTGCTCGGAGGAGAGAGCTCACTTTCTGAATGGGATTATGACACCAAGATCCCTAATGACGACTCCTTTGAGCCCTAGATGAGATATTTGGAAAACTCTTTTCCTCTTTATAATTTATTCCAGTTAATTTTAGGGACATTTCTCACTGTCTTCGAGCCTCTTTAAAAAAAAAAATCTCCTACCTTTCAGAGGTTTCTGAAACCCCTGCATTTCAGTCACACTGGTATGCCCTGCCACAAATGCAAACAGAGAGGCTTTTAAAGGTGTTAACCATTAGGAATGCTTTCTGGATGCTCTCATTGACCCTTCCCTTGTGATTCACAAAACACTTTGTCAGCATGAACTCTTGTGCTTGTTCTCGTAGGTCATTCCTAGTTGATAAATAATCACAATTTGCCCGAATCTCACAGCTGACAGAAAGCAAAACTTTGTTCACTCTGTTGATGGAGGGCCAAAGGGCATTTCCAAGGAAATAGTAGCTCACTGGTTTCTATTGCTGGGTGATGTCAAAGCCCTTTTCTATTGGAAAAATAAAGCTTCACTGAGAGCAGGGACTCTGCTGTAGCTGACCACAGGAACCGCATCTCACAGCAAATTCATTACTGCCTGCATGACCTACATTTTAATTAGCCCCAAACAAATCCTTTCTGAGCCTGCTTCCCTCGCTACCCAGAACACCATGGCTGACTTCATCTGGATTGTTATGGGGTTAAAGCTCTACCAAACATTACTGCATTTTGGCAGCCCTTAGAGAGCAGCAGCAGGCACTGGTTTCATCTGCAGATAAAGAGATTTAACCTTACTCACAAGTCCAAACTCCCCACCAGACTCTCTTGCTACTCAGCATAGTAGCAAGTCAAACCAAGGGGAAGAAGCCCTTGTTGAAGTTTTTCATATTTTGCTGCAGACATTTCTTCCCTTCGAGTTAAGGTCATTACTGAGAAGCAGTTAAAGCTTTAACCACATTCACAGGTTGGAAATTTTCCAGCTCTGGAAAGGTGTCACAGCTTCACCATATGGGTCAAGCTCTGCACCAAAGCAGATGGATGTTATCAGTGCATTTATGAAGCAGCAGCAATGGTGGTGCAAAGTAAATGAGAAGGCCACAATGGTGAACAGAAAAATGTGATCCAGTGGAAGGCATGACAGCAACTGCAAATGACATTGCCAAGCGTCATACTTACCCTCCCGCCGCAGTTTGTCTTATGAGTAAAATGTGAGGGAGAAGAAAAAGGGAAATTATATTTTATTAGAGCAGATCTACATCCTCCACAAAGCTAAGGACACAAGGAAACAAGAGGAACTGAAGTCCCATTGGAAAAGTAATCATTTACTCAGCAGGCTTAGAAATCTTTTCAAGCAGTGAAGCTTCCTGTCTTTAAGACAGTGCTAATTATACCACAGAAAAAACACCTCAGAGGACTGGGTGTCCCCTGCATACGTGGCATCCATATGGTACCTTGGCTTTGCAAAAACTGTCATCAATATTCCACATCCGACACAAATCTACTCCTCCTAGTGCCCTCACTCTTAATAGCTGAGATCTAAGGTTGAGTTCCTGAGCCTTCAAATACAGACCTGTAGACAGAAGTGATTTGAATACCTCTAACAAGCTATGTACTCTCTGTCATTTTGATTTTGAGATTGCCCTAATTGCTGTGCCCAGTTCCTGGGCTGACACTTTAAAGCCATTAGTGGTGTGGAGCAATCAAGACACAGTAACCTGGAACCTCTGTGATGCAAATGTCTTTGTGGGATGTGGCCATCCCTTAGGCAGGAACTCTGTAGGACACACTGCACTGTCACCATGGGACCAGAAGAACTTGTAGAGAAACTGATGTGGTTATTGTGTCACTTCAGCCCAAATCACCCCCCACACTCACCTCCAGGCTAAAAGCTGCCCTTTCCATCAGCCCTGATTAGGATAATGTTGCTAAACAACACTTTGTTCAGTGCTTGTTTATGTTCCTAATCTTCCTGGACGCCTGTGAATAACTTGGCAAGGGAACTCAGAGACAGCTTTTTCGAAGGAGCTTGGTGTATTCACAGGCAATCTGATGATTCTGTACACACAGATTTGTATATGAGGACCTCTGGTCACTTAGAGAGGCAGCAGGCACTTGCCTGTTGCATAGGCAGCATAGGCACCCCAAAAGAGACACACAGACACCACTGAAAAAGTATCCAACACGACCCAAACTTTCTCAAGAGACAGTGGCAGGAACCCATTTGTGCCACTGCAGGGTGCCCACAAGAAGGGGGAAAAGGGGCAATGTTCAATGGGTAAATTCAAGTTCCTTGAATGAGCCAATCAGCTACAAATTATTGGCAATCTGTACTTCTTGGGTGGCATTCAGGTTGCTTGAATTCAGTTATCCACATGAGTACTGCACCTAACCTTCAAGACAGATATGCTCTGAGCTGGGGGAGGTTGGGCTGTAGACCTTCAGCCTAAAATTTTTTTCCAACATAAACTCTTGTACGATATCCAAGCTCCAGTCAGCTCTAAAGCATCTGAGAGGCACTTCTGTTTGCATAGCTGAAAGGTAACCCTGTCTCTGTTGGCTCTATTCACACCACTGGTGACTGCCATGGATGCTCATGGAGACACCACCTCAAGTATGAATTTGGGCTGTTAACTTGCTAGTTTATCATTATAAATGGCAAGAAATTTTAATTATAAAGGGAGAAATTCAGTTCATCTAACGCAGGAATCATTTTCTGGTTATACTCTTTTTGCCTAAACTGACAATATGGGGACTTTGGCATCATGCACAACAAATAAAGCGTCTGAGCTAGGGACGCATTTGGAGGCCTCAGTTCTCCTCCAAGCTTTGGGGACTTACGGGTGCCTTTTCAGCTCCCATGTCCTGTTCCTCCAGGACTGGACTCTGTCTCTGAAAGAAGTGATAGAGAGGGGACAAGGAGCTGTCAATCATATTAAGCTTGTGGAGCAGAGTGGTGTCTTCTCCATCAATGCCCAGCCCTAATCCAAAACCACTTTATCAAAAAGCACAGGACATCAAGCAGTGATGAACAGACAGACTTGACAGATAAAATCCCACTCATACCCTGTTGGCTTATTTTATCTATGAAGTCTGACTGTCTTGCAATTCCCTCTGGCCTGAAAATCTAGTAGTCACTGGAGCCTTTTAGAAATTAGGTGACCAGGAAGCTTTGACAAGGCCTTCAAAGGCACAGCAGACACTTACCTGAATATCTGAAAACCATAGGATTTAGGAGTAATAGCAAATTTTCTGTATTTGCAGAGGTTGTTTGAGTACATTATCTAGCAGCAAATACATGTGCACTCTGAATTTTTGTCTGAAGAACATGCAGAAGACTACACAGCATGGAGAACACTGATAAAGCCAGCACAGAAACTTGAATGCTGACTCCTGTCCTGCTGGGGGGAGCAACTTTTGGCTATTCTGACTGGCTCCCTGTAAAGCCCTCTATCTGTGAATGTCTGCCTGGGTTGCCAAGGCCGCACTGGGTCCACTGGGCATGACATAACTGAGCTGGCCTGAGGAAGGACACTGCTGTCCTCAGAGATCAACTGCCAGGATCCCAGTCAACCCAAGACTAATAAGCCATGAACACAGACTGGGAAGGTTTTTTAGAGGTGTTCTGGGAGTTGCTAACTTCTTTGCTCCCAGTTACTTTGTGCATGCTCCCTCTTCATCCTTTCTCCACTGCTTCCACCTCCAGCAGTGGTTGTCTTCACCCCCTTGAGTTAAATGCATTAATAGTTCAGGGGGAGAGGGCAGAAGGGTCACATTCAGCGCGTAGCTTACACCTCTACAGAAATTTTTGCTTTAGGACGACTACAACTTGCTCATGGCTTGGGTTGAACTGATAGTTCTGTGTGCAGAAAGCTAATGCACATGCCCAAAACTTCTACAGGGAAGGGACAGCAAGGTGGTGTGGACTTTGCCCATCACCTAACTCATGGGGTCTTCCACTGGGGCATCTAGAAGCTCTGCAATGTACTCCAAAGTCAGAAGCCCTTCCTTCACCACTTGGGATGAGGTGAAGGCAGAAACCTAGATGCTTGGTTCCATCAGGATTCCCTCCCACATGGGTTCCTCAGAGCTAAGGAGAGCAGGGGGTGGAGTGCAGAACCAGAGGTGGAGGTGAGGTGGACACTCACATAGATGAGGTGCTCCCGATAGCGGATCAGCAGGTTCCTGAGAATTCCGGCCTCGTTCAGGTCCCCCAGGCGGATCATGTCCTCCACTCCATGGATGGAGGTGGGGTGCATGGGTTTGATGTGGCTGGCGTTCTGTGGGGAAATCCAGTGCTCCTGGGAAAAGAGCAAGGCCACAGAAAGGTAAGTCAAATGAGAGACCACTTGGATGAAAGACACAAACAGCCCACCCCAAAGAGATGGACCAGACAGCAGAGCATACACAAGAGGTCATCAGCACATGTGCCACAGCTTATATTCCTGGGGCAAGGTAGTGATGGATTTCAAAGATTTGCAACAGAAGAAGGAAAACATCTTTCTATTGGAGTTTTATTGGAGCAACAAGAGACAGGAGACACAAGCCATCCTGGCAGAAGCCTCCTCCAGGGCAACATGTTCATCCAGGACATCAGGGGAGTTTATAGCAAGTAGCAGATTTGCCTTCCCCTTCACAAATGCAATTTCACATCACTGGTTAACCCTCTGACACAAAATACTGTTGAGCAGAGAGAATATGATTTAGAAAAGGAGAAAGGGATGGACAGAGGTGGCAAAGTCATACTTTTATCAGCAGTGTTAGTTAGACTCACCACTTCTAAATGCTTCAAAAGCCACTACAAATTGCCCACAAGGACCCTGCCAAACCAAATCTCTATGACCTTTGAAGGAAGTGCAAGGAAAAAAAAAAAGAACAGAGAAGCACCTTGACACAGACCTTACTCTAAAATAGCCACCACTGCACAAAAATAGAGGTGGGAAATTGAAGGAGAACCAATGTTTGGGCACATAAGGTATTGGCAGGAGGTGGAAGGACAGGAAGGACTAGATAATGACAGAGGAACCTCAGGTTGAGGTGGGTTTGCTCCAATAACCACCTAAATGTATTTTGGTGGTTTCTGCTATCATTGTTATCAAGAAGGTTCTCAATTTTGCACTACCAGTACAGCCACAGAAACAGGGACATAGCATTGTCTTATCTTTACAAATAGAAAACTATGGCACAATTGATTCCCAAGGACATATGGGAAGTCCATAACAAAAATTGATTATCATAGCCCTGGGACCCCTGGCCTAGCAAGGCCATAGAGCTGGAGAAGGGACATCACAAGCCTTTGTACATACATTGCCTTCATCATCCACAACCTGGATCTGTCCGGAGTCACACAGTTTAACCACCGCTCCAATGGGGACGTCGAATTCCCGCCCGGTTTTGAGGTCCATCCACACATAATCCCCCTGGAACCAAAGACAGCATAGTTACACTCAGTGCTGCAGGGAGTTCAGCATCCCTTGGGATAGAAGTTGTTGATGTTTTGTACCCAAGTCATTAGCTCAAGTCAAATTACTTCCCTCGCAAACCACAAACCCCTCCTTTTTCTACACAGAGGCTCAGGAAAGCAGATGCTTTGCATGTGGCACCTGGGGATGTGTTTAGTGGTGAATATGCTGGTGCTGGGTAAATGGTTGGACTCGAAGATCTTAGAAGTCTTTCCCAACCTTAATGATTCCATGACTCTGAAATCCCCTGCAAGGTGCCAGAAGCAGGACATGATCCACACAGCGTATGGACTTGACTCTCTGCTGCCCCTTGACTTGGCTCTTTGTCTGCCCTAACTCTGCTTCTCAAGCTCATGAGTGGCTGTTGGTCACAGAGTGTTTACAGAACAGTGACACAGACAGAAAAACCCACCCAGGTAGAGGTTTTTCTCTGTGTAACATGCAAACCTAGGAAGTCACATTTAGTAGATGGTTTTGAGCTCTGCAAAGCTTTATCTGGAGGCTTGTGGCACCTTTCTTACTTGCAGATAACCACTATCAAATATTCCTTGGAGACTGCTGAAAAGGGAATGACTAAAGATGGTTTAAGAACATAAACATAGAGGCAGATATACATTCTTCTTCAGGAGTTCTTCCAGCTACAGCAATATGTAGGTGGGCTGTTTGTATTTAATATTTCTCAGTAGATTTTATTGTCTGTGAGCACTTTCATTTGAGTCCTGAAGCTGTGCAAAGTTTTAGCATCCATAAAAGGCTGTGTACTTTTACATGTTTCAAATGTTTTACCTCTTTCATTTCAGACCTCTGTGTTTCCATTTTGAAAGACACAGCAAGCAGTTGACCCCCATCCACTCACTTCATGTCACTACTGATCCTATACACCTTTGTCAGTCCTGCTGAGCAGGGACTATCTGCTCATCAGATCTGTGGATATTAAATTACTCAAATGCAAAAAAGCTTTTAAAGAATCTCTTTTCCTCAATACAAAAGCAAACTCCAAAATAACTACAAACTAAAGCCCCAAGCAGGACCCACACTGGAACAAAGTAGATTTTTGTCCCACACCTATTCTCAAGGTGAAAAGGTATTAAAATTGGGAGCAATCTAGTTGTTAGGTGTGTTTTCATTCATGCAGCTGAGATTAATGCTGTGGACTTAAAGCCCCACCTAACACCACATTCTTGACGAGCAGCTCCACTTGTACCTATTAAGCGTGATGCAAATGCAGTATCTACCTTTTGAAGTCCTGAAAAACTGCTGAGAGAGGGAGAATCAGGATATATCACTTTGCATGTGCTCTGATATAACCCCTTTCCTGAGTACCCACTATCAACCATTTCTGTGGACAGGGCATATTTATAGATTTGGTTTGGCCCAACAGGCTGCTAAACAACATTCATCTCTGAGCTGGGCAGTGGGAACGGGAGACATCACCATTCAAGTCATCATTCACTAAGACTTCCAAGAGACACAAACCTGTGAGTACCACCTGGATGTAAGGTTACACTCAGGGATCCACACATGGAGAAACTACACACCAGGAATTCCCAACCATTTTGTGGCAGACTCTGCCCTTGGCAGCTGCTCGCTAAGTTTCCACTAGGATATCGACAAAGTCATCTTGCTTCCATGGAGCTCAGGATCCAGTCCTTAGTTTGGGTTTTTATCTCCTCAGAGGGTTGTGCTACAGCTCTAAGTATCTTTATCCAGCTCATAAAAATATAATATTCATATATTTTTCTCATTAACTGTCTTATTCTCACATCTCACAACTTAGTTAAAAGGGCAAAAAAATCACAAGTAATGAAGGAAGTGTCAGAAGCAGATACATTATAGATCCATTTATATTAATATTTATTTTTTAGCTCCTTTGATCCAACACTCTCAAAGCATTTCAGAATGTTCAGCACTGTTATCCTCTCTGCATCACTGGGCAAATTCATGCACACAGTGGGTAACCTGATCAAGGTGCCAGCAAGAGACAAGCCAGCTTGCTCAGTTTCTGCTCAGCAGAAAACCTTTCCAACACCTTAGTAGCTCTGTAAAAATTGCTTTTGATCAAAAATCCAAGAATTGTAATGCTGTGAAGAAGAAAAAAGAAACCAAAACAAAAACTTTAATAGTGAATAGCTGTAAAAGCAGCCTGCTTCACGTGGTGTATTACCACACAGCTGAGATAAAAGGCAGTCTGCACTCCCCAAGGTAAATTGATATTCTGCTACCACTAAGACAACTTCTGTGCTTTGTCTGCCTAATGCACAGAGTGCTCGTCCCCTCAAACTGCTCTTTTAAAACCCATTAAAGTGCAGTTCTTAATACTGGCGAAAAAAGTCTTATGGGATGGGCTAAGCTGGTAAGCTCAGGAAGGTCAGGGGGGTTTATAAAATAACATCACTTATTAAGGGTGCCGACCTATTTCCTTTTCTGACTCTAATTAATTTCATATAAACCCCATGGAAATCAGTTAAATTCCTTCTGCTGAAGCAATCGCCTTCGGATCAGCCCCAAACCCAGCAGATATATTGGGGATTTCAGGGCAAATCGGGGTGATTCATGCATTTACCAGCTGTGGCTTGTGAGTTGCATAACCTGCCTCATGCCTACACTGGTGCAGTTTATTTCCCAAAATACATGACAGAGTACTGGAGAAGTGAGAATACCACCAGACCTTTTACAGTATCAACGTGGTCAACCTCTTCCTCCTAAATGCAGCCAGTAGGTTTTATTACCCTTCCAAAGTAGAAAAATCTTCCAAACTGCTCTGGGGCAGTCCCTCTGGACCTCACAAACTGGGGGCAGTGACAACCAAACAGTGGTGCAGGAGGAGGAAACATCACACATAGATCCACACAATTCACAAAGAGGATCTTTAGGAGGAGCTTCCAAATGTGAAGAGCAAGAAGGTTGCACTGCGGGGGAGCTACAGTGCTTGGGGGGGAGACAAAGGGGGAAGGTGAGAGAAGCTGGCATAAGCAGTACAAGGATCCCATCAACAGCAAGACAGATTTCAAAGCAGCCTGAAAGCTTCTAGCCATGCTCAGGGCTTGGGACCCCCTATCTTACCGCTAACATGGTCGTGGGCTTCAGGACCTGGTTGACATTGCGAAGTAGTGTCCATCTGCCCTGGTCTCTCTCCTGATCTTCCACCACCTCAGGGCATGGCTGCACAAAAACAACTTTCTTCTTCTTCAACATCTCCAAAACTTTGCGGTGGTTCTTGTCCCTCTCTTGGCTTTCTACGTGTATTCCACCATGAATGCCCAAAAACGGTGGCTGGTTGCTCTAGACCTGCAGAGTGACCATGCCTGCTGCTCACAGGACACCCTCTGACCTGATTCACAATATGGCTCTTGGTAAAGATCTTCTCCTAGCAGGAAAGTTTCCACACACCAGCCATGATCCTCCTCTAGCCAGCTCTGTACACTCACTGTATACGACCAGCCCTGCGGGAATCTCAAAGCAAACTGCACAACTTTGCTTCTCTTCACTTAAATTCTTCCAGTTTCTCCAGCAAGGGCTGATACTCGGTCAAGGACCTGAAGGACATTGCAACTACCTGTTCTGGAAAAACAACTGCAGGATTAACAGGAAACCTCTTCATTTCCCCAGGACTTCTCTCTGTTACCTTCCTTTCTTAGTAAAATAACCGTCTGTCAGCTTGAGGACTTTCAGCACAGAACACTCTGGGATACTTATTAATCCAAATGCAGTCAGTCCCCATGCAACACATGGCATTTAATTAACCTAATACCTTTACATACCAAATTAACCAAAGCGCAGAGGGAACTCAAAACCAGAGGCCATCTGCATTTTCTTTAAACTGATCGCCTTGAGTAGATCCATAGCAACTGAATTTTAAATAATTGAGTGGAAGGTGTTCAGTGCAAGACAGCCTCTGTGCCTATAGGGGAGAGGAGAGCCCGTGCTGTGGATGAAAATGGACTCAATACAAGGACCACAGAGATAATGAGGTTGCACTGACTCTGCACCTGCCAGCTCCACAGACCCATTTCTGCAATCACTCCTTCTCTATAGGGAGAACGGTTCTAGTAAGGACTAATCAGGACCACTGGCCAAACCAGAAGAGCACAAGGGATTTTACAGTCACCGCAGATTTGCTTTTCTCTTGTCCTATATTAGATACACTTGAAATTTCTCATTTTCATCTAAGAAGGCTTTTTTGGTCATTTGGAGAATTTCATACCACTACAGCTCGGCCCCAATTTCTTCCATTAAAATTTTGAATCTAAAGCAGTGCCATTTGTAGAGACCAGAGCAATGCGTGACTAGATAAAACAGTGCAACTGCTAAGACATTCTCATTTATCACTGTTTTAGTGCAAAGCTCTACTGCTGCCTTGATTCCATGGGGTTTTGAATCCATTTGTCCACAAAGAACAGGGAGTAGGGACATGGTTTTGGTATTATACAAATAAAACCTATTGGTAGGCCTGGCAGCCTTAGGTTAATGGTTGGATTCAATGATCTTAGAGGTCTTTTCCAACCTTAATGATTCTGTGATTTTATATGCTTGGAAAAAAACTTTTTAGATAAAGGAGGGCTCCATAGGTACCCTTCATGTGACACAGTCTCCAAGGAAAACAGCAGATGATGGGTACATTAAACTAAGGATGAGCTAGTTCTGCTCATCCATGAGCAGCAGTGACAACAGTGAGGCAACCCTTGCCCAGATGGCAGGCAATGTTGTAGGTTAAATCTGTATTACACAGCCCTGCAACAATAAAGGGTATAGTTCTTGTAGCTGTAGCAGGGAAAGTAAGGAAGAGATCATGTCTCATGGACAAGAAGCCAGGTAAAGATTAATTAAATGGATGTCCACCAAAGAAGCAAGGAAAAATGTATGTGAGGCATGACAGCAATGCAGGGAGAAGGGGACAGAGCGGATGGAGCAATCCCAAGGGAGATGTCTAACTCCAGCATGACCTAATATATATATATATATATATATATATAAAGACCCAGGACAGGCTCTTTGGATTTGAGTGGGGTCCTAAAGAGGCTCTTTATTCACCAGAACACCTTTCTTCACTGCTGTGCCACAGAAACCAGAGCAGTGTGGGAGCAGCAGATCCCAGAGAGCATCTGGAGTATTTATCTCACCTTGCAGTGGAGCAGATATTGCTCAGCCATACACTGTACCATATTTCTAAGGCTGTGTATACCAGTGTGCTGCCAAAGAGTAAGCTAAGGACCAGAGGACTGCAATGATTTGCCAAAGGTTATCCTTGGAATTGGATCCAAAGGACAGATGGGACCCTGGAGAGCTGAATCCTGCCTCTGCAGTCCTATTATATGAGTGAGCTTCTTTTTCTCCTGGCAATGGGGCTGTGAAGATCTCTAATTTCACACATTACCACTTTTTTGCATTGCTCCCCTGCAAGCAGCAGATTTTCTGGGGTCACTCAGGCAGAGTCACACGTGTCAGCCAGAGACACCTGGCATTTGCAGTGAGGTCTGCCTGAATGACCTCAGTGTGTTGCCTCCTAGAAACAGGAAAGCCCATTCCTTGGAAGGGATGACCTGGCTTGGAAACCAGCCTCCCTTCTCTGTGCATCAAGAGGCAGAGCAACAGCACTAAGCCTCCTGTCAGCCTGCTTTTTCTGAGGGAATGTGCTTTGCCTCATGTGGGAAACAAATAAACACACTTAGTACAATAAGGGGAGGGCCACGGTGGAGGAAAATAAACCTTTAGCTGGCTGGCAGCCTGTCAGCAATGCCATCCGGTTTAGATTACAGCTCCCCAGGGTAACATTAGACCCTTCCCTGCAGAGAGAGAAGTATGAGCCAGAAGAGCCATGCTGGACCCTGCTCTGATGATTTACTACACTTCTGCAGCAGCAGGCACAGCTGAGATCAAGGTCCTGCTGTGACACGCTTTGTGCATATTCATAGTAAGGGGTAAATGTTTATCCTAAATAATTCATGTGACACAAGCAATAAGTTTACGCTGCTGCTGAGGCCTGAGCTCCCACTAAGTGTTATTGCAGTGGCATGGACTTTACTTGTGGAGAAAAAGGAAATTCCACCTGCAGGAAGCACCCTCACAGTAGGTAAAACACTGAATTTAATGAAAACTTGGGTTTCTTTGTCCCAGACAGTCCCAAAGGAAATGCATTAAACACTATCAGGGCTGAAGAAGTGTTCTTGAGTCAATTATTTTGCAGCTAGCACTGAAAAGCAAAGTTATTCAGTTACAAAAGGTCAGGTACGACTCAACTAACCCAGTGTTCACCTCTCAGCAAGACATCCAGACCTTTGCTAGATGATCATCCCTTTCAAACAAAATATCCTAGCCTAGCCTATTCTACATTCAAGGGGAAAAAAGGAGGAACTTCTATGGTCACCAAAGCAGGTAATTAAACTAGGTCAGAAGATGCTGACCTAAAGGATTGTGTGAAGAGGACAGTTTGGAGCTACAAAACTACAGCACATGTGTCCAAGGCTAGCTAAGGTGGCTCCTACCCATTGCATGGATACTGAAAATCCCTAAGGGCTGATAATCAGGTAGGAAGGATATGGAAAAATCCAGTGGTTAGCAGAGGTTGTCCATGGACTCAGGCCAGCAGCTATTCCCTGCAGCTCTAAAACTTGCTTTTCTAAAATAAAAAAGATGTTATCCTGCAGAATGACTGTTGATGCACTGTGTGGGCCAAATGTTATCTATGGGCCATACTGGTTGTGTGTGTGTGCAGTTGTTTGTTGTTCTTTTTTTATGGAAACAGACACAACCACATATTTAGGCTTCCAGAGCTGAATCCTTTACTTCCTTCCTGCTCATCTTTGAAGAAAGAAAATCCTTAGTGCACATGACACCAGTGCAAACATAGGGTATTCCCCCAGCTCCAAATTTCTGTGTGATTTAGAGCAGACTGAAATCCAAATGTACTGGTGCACTGCAGCTGATTATGCCAGTTAGGACTTGCAGCAGCCACCTGACTCCTTCAGGCAGTAGAATGTCCATGCTGTACTAAAAGCATACATCATCACCTCTAGATATCCCCTGTCTGATTCAGTTCAGCTCTCAATTACACAGGTGTACCCTGCTCAGTTCAGTGGAGCTCCTCCTGGACTCACAGCTGTGCAGCCCAAGGGAGAATCAGGGCTGCTCATCACTATTCTTTGCACTCATCTTTAGTTGTGCATTTGCCACTATCATCAGGAAGAGGTAGGAAAGGAAGAAAAAGCTTGCATTTCTGCTTGATAACAAACAATAACGTAGAGGAGAAGTGCACATGCTGGTAAGCTGGTAACACTAATAATTTTCCTGTTTCAAAGAAGATTTCATTCACAATTTCTTGTAGCATATCAGGCACCAGCTGTCAGCCAAGGTAACAAGCTACACACAAAGGCTTCCTGAAGCAAGGGGAGAGAGACAAGAGGAGCTGCTAAATAATTCAATAATTGATGCACTGCTTACTCACCCTGTAACTCCGATACTGATAGGAGTGAAAAAATGCTCCCACAAATGTGGCACTCACCCCAACATTTTCCCATTTGGTGCTGAGGGATAGTCAAAGGCTCTGGGAGCAAAAATGATGGATTTAGTCGGATTTACCAGGGTGCAGCCTAGTGTGGTGTAATGAGGCTCAGCTCCCAGTGATGCTTGACCTCTTCCCTGGCTTTTGGCAAGGAGCTTGTTGTTGACTGTTTGGGACCTCTTGGCTCAGGAGAGGAGTTTAAACACGCAGACAAACACAGAGATAGAAGATTTAATCTGTGATTCCTATGGCATTACTGTCATGGGTGAAGTGGGGAATCCGGCAATCCGTTGATGCTACAAGAAGATTAGGCTGTCCTTGGGTGTCACCCACCCAAAAGCCATGCCAGAGCCCTGCCTAACAGGTCCCGTACAAAAAGCTGATGGATGCTGCTTGGGATGTGATTGAAAAATCTGCTAAGATGTAGAAGTGGAACAGGAAATGAAGACTGAGCCTTTTAGCCCCATGGCCAGGTCCTGTCCTAAATGCAAACAGAAGAAATCCAAATGAAGACAACAGAGCAATCATAAGACGTACAAATCCGGAAAACTAGATTGAGGGAAAATAAAAACAGGAGGAATCAGAAGGGGAGCGCTTTAGGATGGGAGCACATAATTCAGTACTGCTTGACCAAGACATATTCCTTCGGGTCCTAGGAGTAAGAGGTTGCCAGGTAACACTCTGGGAACTTTCAGATCCACTCTAAATCTGCCAGGAGGTGTCAACCCCATACCCCCAAAGAACCAAGGGTGCAGCTAAATCTTTCTTAGTTTATAATAGCAGGCATGATGGAAACTCCTTGCCCTTTCCCATCCAGAACGAAATATACTTTCGATATTTTTCTATAAATGAATGTTGCTCTATATGTCAAGTTTTAGGAAGATGGTATTAAGAGAATGCCATCTCCTTCTCTAAGCATAGTTTGGGAGGGATGCTGGTTCCAACAGGTCTCTAAGGTTGGACCATACCATTCAGCTGTCTGTTCCCATCCCTTTGATCCTACCAAGGTCTAAGGATGAGAACCTTAAGGAGATGACACCAGAGGGACAAGCTCAAGTAGTACACCCAAGGGAACCTCATGAGGTTCAACAAGGCCAAGTGCAAAGTTCTGCACCTGGGTCAGAGTAACCCCCAGTGCCCATACAGGCTGGGGGATAAAGGGATTGAGAGTAACACTGAGAAGGAAAGGATCATGAGAAACTGGGCATTACCCAACAATGTGCATTGGCAGCCCAGAATTCCAACTGCATCCTGGGCTGCATCCCCACCAGTGTGGTCAGCAGGCCAAGGGAGGGGGTTCTTTCCCCTCACCTCTATTCTGGTAAGACCCCACCTGCTCTGGGGCCCCCAACATAAGAAGGACTTGGACCTGCTGGAGTGAGACCAGAGGAGGCCAGGACAATGCTCAGAAGGCTGGAGAACCTCTGCTATGGAGACAAACTGAGAGAGCTGGGGTGTTCAGTCTGAAGAAAAGAAGGTTCCAGGAAGACATTAGAGCCTCTACAGTACCTAAAGAAGATCCAAGAGAAAACTGGAAAGGGACTTTAGACAAGGGCATGTAGTGATATGACAAGAGGGAATTGCTTCAAGTTGAAGTAGGGTTGATTTAGGCTACAAGAAATCATGGGACAAAATTTTTGGCAGGAAAAGGGTATAATGGTTTTAAACTAAAAGAAGAGAGTTTAGATCAGATGTTAGAAAGAAGTTAATTTACAATGAGGGTGGTGAAACACTGGTACGGATTGCCTAGAAACGTGGTGGATACTCCACCCCTGGAAACTTTCAAGATCAGGCTGGACAGGGCTCTGTGCAACCTGATGCAGCTGAAGATGTCTGTGCTCAATGTAAGGGCTCTGGACCAGATCAGCCTTAAAGAATCTGTGATTTTTTTCTTTGATTTGATCCCCAGTGGACCAGCTGAGGGCATTAACCCAGTGAAGCCATAAGTTTTGACTTCCATGTTTTTCAGATTCTGTGCTGCCTAGGGGTGTAGTTCTTAGCCTCATATTAAGGGCTAGTAAACTCTCTTCACAGAGTAGGTAGACAAAACAAATCCTTTTCCTGCTGAAGACCAAGGACAACGAGTACAAGTGTCAGCCCTGAAGCTGTAATTGCACAATTAAACCCCAATATGCAAATGGACCAAAACTTATAAAAGTGTAAGACCTCGTGACTGGTCGTCCATTTTGTGACCAATCTAAGTCCACCTTGGGTGTAGCCCTGGTCAGGCTCTTGTCCTGCCCGAGGCCTAAAGGTCTTTCAATAAATACCTACTTGTCTCTGTTTCAGGTCAGCCTTCCCAAGGCATCACCAGCAGCAACATTTCCATGTTTTTCTGCAAAGTGTTTTGCTGGTTTAGTCCCTGAACTGACTCCTCCAGGCAGAAAGCAAAGCTCTGGTGCAGGAGCAGTGAGAGCAGCAAGAACACAGAGCTGGCAGCACGGTTGGGGGTGTGGAGCTGCTGCCTGAGAGGGACCTGCTGTGGCATCACTGAGCAGAGCTGGTGGAGGCTCCACCACACTCACGGATGAGCTTTATTCCCTGGAGGAAGGCAGAGAGAACTGTTTGATTTGATTTATGAAAGCAGAATCCCAGCTGATTAGCATGAGAGCTACAGAACTATGTAACAGATGGAGGTAAATAGGTATGTCTACAAAACATTGCCCTGCCTCTAAGGCATACAGCCTTTTCAAGATCACAATGATTCACAGAAAGGACAGTTTGACTTACACTGTACAGTACTGATTAAGGGGGAAAATAATAAAAAAAGAAGATGATACACAGAAATGTAAATTGGAAGGGATGTTTCTAATCCTGGCTCATGCAGGCTGTTCAAAGATGCCTAAAAACAATCACATGAATTTAATTGTTTTGGCTGATTCTATTTCCTTGGAAAAAAATAATATTTTTCCACCATCTGTGACAAGAATATCTTTTACTTTTCACACGCAACCTGTCAAATTGTCTTTCAGAGTTTTAGCTTTATCTTTTCTGCTGTGGGAAGATGCTTTCTGCTTAATTTCTTTACTTCAGCCTCTCCTTTGCTTCTCCCTGCCTTTTCACCACCTCACTGAGACCTAGTCTTCAATTAGTTCCTGTGTACCAAATAGATGTGGGACTAATTGTAATCTGCACAGCAATTCCTACATAAACAAAGATGTAGATTTAATACAAAGAAGTGCTTAATCGTACTGCAAATATATATTTTCCCTATATAGTAGTAGTCTATACTTGTGTAAATGCAATTTTCCCAGAAGTGTGTCTGTGCTAAGGGTCTGCATTAGCCAAAGTCACATTGCTCGGTCTAGACGAACCCTACTACTTAAATAGAATATCTCATCTTTGTAAATGTCGAATGAAAGGGGAGCAAGGCTACTTTTCCTTCATTGCCACACCAGATTTGAGCATATCTGTCCTTTTTGTACACCATCCATGCTTACCCACTGAGGGTTGTGATGATTACTGAGGAGAGTGAGAGGTTCTGGAGGGAGGTTAGTTTGCACCTCAGAGAGTAGCATCCTGAGGGAGTTTGTGATATGATTGCTGAAGAGAGAAGCTGACTAGTGTTTGAAAAGCCAGCCTCCGAGAGGAGTGCATGGCAGGAGAAAGCATAACTGAAAACAAACAAACCATGCTGGCAATGCTCAATACTGCTCTTTGTTCCTTAGGTGCCAGCAACAAAGGTGCAGAAATGCTGCAATACAAGTAGCATCCTTCCAAAATGAGAAAAGATACTCCAAGATGTAAAAAAACCTGGGTTTAGATTAGGTTTAGATAAGGTATCAGGAAAAAATTCTTGACAGTGAGGGTGGTGAGGCACTGGAAGAGGTTGCCCAGTGAAGGTGTGGCAGTCCCAAACCCAAAGTGTTGAAGGCCAGGTTGGATAGGGCTTTGAGCAACCTGATCCAGTGGAAGGTGTCCCTGTCCATTGAAGGAGATTGTAATGAGATGATCCTTGGGGTCCCTTCCAAACCAAACCATGATTCTATGAAAAAAGTCTTGAGAATGTGAGGCACATGGCTCTTTTTTCATAGTGAAATAGAAAACAAAAGAATCCTGCAAGAACTTACCAAAACCCAGAAAAGTAATCTGTATTTCATTGTGTGCTTTGTGGTTTTGAAGACTCCAGAGTTGCCTCTGTACAAGATCACTTGAAAAGGAAACTCAGAGTAGGTTCCTAATTGCAACCTCTTGCCTGGATTCTTCAATCCCTCTGCCTACAGTGTTGGAAAATCTTACCAAGCTGCAGTTGGTGGGTCCCTCTGATGAAGGAGGTGGACCAGCTGCAGATCTGCACAGCACAATACCAGCCCCATCTGCTGTAACTCTCTGGAATTACCAATTGTATCAGGATACTTGTTTCTGATGGGTTTTAATTAAACTTTGATGCTAACAGTATATAAAATTCCAGAAGGTTCTGGAACAATGTAGAGACCACAGAGGACAACTTGGCTTATTAAAGGTCTGAAGGGACCAGTTGGCAAGTTCAGCTAGACAAACCCTAGAGGGGTGGAGTGGAGTTTTTAGGCTGGCACAGGATGTTAGAGATTGGGACAACCATCACTGTTCAAATCACACCTGCAGCTGCCAGACCCAGCCAAGACAGTCAACTTGTTGGATCAGGACATACAGATGTGCACTGTGGATGCCTTCACACTGTGAGCTTGGGACAGCTTTACAGCTAATGCTTTGGAGCTTGTTGGGCCCACACTGAAGAGACCTAGCCTTCAGAAAGTTACCATGAACCAGACATCAGTCCTTTTCACACACATGAACCCGGAAAGCTGTTTCAAAATCCAAGTCCCACCAAAAAAATCCCCAGCCACTACAAACAAAGCAGTAGTCACAGTTTGGAAAATTAAGTAAGTTGGACCTATTTCTTACATGAAATTTTCAAGGAATGGCAGCTAGTAAGATTGCCAGTGGGATAAGACTCATATGGGCATCCTGGACTCTAATAGCTAGAAAAATTAAACCATAAAAGAAATAAGCTCAGCATTTTGGCACAGCAAACAATTCCTGTAGTTTTGGTACTTCTTATATTCCTCATGGATATTTTCTCACATGAACAGTCCATTCTGCATGTGCTGCACAAGGGGGATATGGCCTCCAAAACCCATTTTGAGAAGGGTTGCATTACAAGTAAGTTTTCTTAAATGTTACTCCTGGGAACCAAATTTTTTTTTTGGTTGGGGGTTTTTCAGGGAGCCTAGCATGGCTTGTTCAGAAACTGGGAGCTAATGGGTACTCATATGCAAACCCAAATCGATACCTTAAGTTTAACTTTCATGTTGTTTAGATTCTGTGCTGCCTAGCGGTGTTAGTCTGAGCCTCATATTAAGGGCTAGTCAGCTCCTTCACGGAGTAGGTAGACAAAACAAATCCTTTTCCTGCTGAAGACCAAGGACAACGAGTACAAGTCTCAGCCCCAAAAGCATAAACAACAGTGGACTGAAGAGAGAAACAAGCTGAGACTTCGCAACATGAAGTTGTAATTGGACAATTAAACCCCAATATGCAAATGAATCAAAACTTGTAAAAGTGTAAGACCCCATGACCAGTCATCCAGTTTTGTGACCATTTCAAGTCCACCTTGGGTCAGGCTCTTGTCCTGCCCAAGGTGTATCCTAAAGGTCTTTCAATAAATATCTATTTTATTCTCCAGCTCCATCCAGTCTCTGTTTCAGGTCAGCCTTCCCAGGGTATCAAAATCATGTGAAGGGAAATTAATTCATATGAATAATATTAATCAATTTTATACTTGCTTTGAGAAACTCAATAATTGCCACAGAGCTTTAATTTTGAGACTGCCAAGAATATTATCATATAGGTATATTAATTATGCCTATGTCTCAGGAATTAGCTGACAGTATCAGCATGGAAATACGGTTAATGCCACCGCTGCATTTTGCTGGATGCAAATGTTGTTTAATTTCCAGCATCTATGTAATTGGAAAGACTGCCTGTTTACCTCACACCAAATCTAGCAATTTTATGGGGTAAAGGGGCAGTAAAATGCCCTCACAAAGTGATTTGTAGATCATGAAAATGCAGTGCGTGACCTTAAGAGTCATTTGCCATTGGTGCTGGCAATAAAACGCCTGGCTGGGTGGGAGGGGATGCACATAAATTGCTCACATTGCATTCGCTTGGGCTGCACAAAAAGCTTCTGAGTCACGGTGGGCAAATCCCTGTTCCACAAAGGTGTTTTTCCTAAACTTTAAACCAAGCATCATTTGGTTTTCTCTTCAGCACACAGGATAAGCCAACCTCTTCTTCTCCTGGGTTCTGCTAAAGTGGATCTGAGGAGAAGGTGGAGGACATCTGTTTCTTGGTAGAAGAGTTGGGAGGGAGCAGTACTATCAGGATGCAAGTGGGATTGCCTCAGGCAGGACATGCAGATGGGTGTGCAAGGTTAAGGCACACCAAAGGACTATCTGTGGTACGCAGCATCCTGCTTTCTCCAGGGCCCCAAGAGGTTGCCTAGGGCAGAGTGGGACAAGCCGGATACTTCTTTTAAATACTCCTTTGGTCCAAAATTAAGGGGATATCAAACTCAGTGGTGGGTAGGTTCAGAAAAGAGCTGTGGAGATGAATGAGAAGTAAAGGACCTTGTACAACTGTTTGGAAGGAGTTGCATTAGGGACTGCTAACTAAATAGGTCACATCAGGCTTGGGAAATAACCAAGCTGAAAAGTCAGAGGTGAAGGCCAGGAAATTAGCTGAAGGATAGGAAAATATTTTGGGGAAATAACAGCGTATGCTTACTGGTCCCCTGATGTTCAGCAAGAGTTATTTTGGATACAGAATGCCAAGTGGGACAGACTGGGTCTGAACAAATCTGAACATTTGATATACATTCCCAACTTCAGCCCACTGTAACTCTCTTAAAAAATTTATAATAGTTTCTATTCAGGAACAGAAGTCCTTATAATTTACAGCTGGTGAAGTTTTCTCTTTTCACAAAAATTGCCTTAAGGAGGATGAAATCCTTGTAAACTTTTAAGATTGACCTTCACCCGGTACAAGGAAGCAGTTGGTTTCCTTTGCCAATGCCACCTCCCCTGTGCCACCTCCCAGACAGGGCTGATTTGTGAAGCAGAGAAAGGGACAGATCCACCATCATATCACCTTCCCATGTTTGTAAAACTTATCCATGTGCGTATGGCTAACAGGGAAAGGGCAATTCCCTTACATTGCGACATTGATGCACAACCCCTGCAGGAGCTGGGCAGTACTGCTGACCACTAGAGTAGTATCTGTAAAATATATCCAGGAGCAGCAAAATGGGAATGCAAAAGTATCAGAATACCAATTCCCAAGTCCCAGTCCACACTTACTCATCTCATTCCCCCATTGTCAAAAGCTCAAAAGTGGCAGCTGGCTCCCTGGCCTATCTTGGGTTATTTCACTCCCAGTACTGAATTTTCTTTGTTCTTAAACAGATTTTGAATTCTTTTTCAGAAGTCTCCTTATGTGAATTCAAACAAACATATAAATTATCTACTATTTTGGCTACATTTATGAACCAACTCAAAATAGATTTACCCTTCAAAAATTCTTACTATAAATTTTCCTTAGAGATTGCCATTTCAAAACCTGTAATGCAACAGGAAAAGCACATAAACAAAGCTCTTAGGGAAAATACTTGCATGTTCCTGAAGTCTAACATGCAGAGTATAATTCTGATGTTCTTCTTACTGGAATTCTGTCTCCAAATTCAGCTTTTAATTTCAATGGAACTATTTTATCTAATGACTTGGAAATTACATCCTGACAGATATTCTCTATACCCCCATCTCAACTTTCTCCCGAGAAAGAAATGCCATTTGTGCTATTGGAAAAGGTCTGTTATTCCTTTTCTTCCCTGGGCCCCAGGAGATGTGCTCAGCCTCTTGAACCTGATTGCAAAAGCCAGAGCTAAGTGGTTTTTTTTAGGAAAATTGCTGTTGTCTACTCTGTGCTAGCAAAGGATGCTGTGTCTTGAAAAGGGAATTAATTTTACACCATAAGAGCTACATCTTTCACTGGTGTACATCAGAGTCATTCCACAGAAGTGTCTGTAACCCCAAATCCATGTAATTTTGAGGGTTCCCTTTTTAATGCCTTGCTGTCAAATGTTTTCCAATCTTGCAAGAGGAATTTGACGAAGAGTAAGGTCACCTCAAACAGGGAGAGACAGCAGCCTGCTGCACAGCCTTTTGTACAAGGAGAAGACAGCAAACATGGTGCCTCATTGCACTGAGGATGTCACATCACAAACACTCCTTACAGCAGACATGTTGTCTTAAATGTCTACTTTTTACTCAAATCCCTTCAGTTGTCAGTCCCTATATATCCCACCTGAGAACTGACCTGAATAAAAACAACAGGAAAAAAGAAATCATAACTTATGTAAAATACTTTTAAAAGTACATGTGAATCATATGATTTTGGTGGAATTATGGACAAGGTGGTCCAGCTAACAGCTGTCTCATTATCTGGGACAGAGTGGAGGGCAGACAGAGGCAGGTGGGTGTGAGAGCATGGGGATGGGATGAGGATGGGACAGGAGCTCCTTTGCTTTGCTGCTTGCACAGCTGGGATGAAGACGCTTCCTCCCATTACAAACAGAAATCAGAGGCTCCACAGCTGGATGACCAAGGGAAATCAACACTTGTGTTGATCCCTAGCATCAGGATAAGATGTGGGGTGGATGAGAATGAAGGATTTCTGATCTCCCACCCCAGACCTCACTCCTGAAAAAGGGGTCAGTAGATGGGCTGGCAGCCCCCAGCTCCACCAGCTCACCAGAGGTTCAAGATTCATGACAGGATTATATTCTTTTCTTACAGAAAGCACATAAATACAGTAAGACTTCTTCAGGGTCAGGTTATAGAATCATAGAATGATCATTTAGGTTGGACAGGACCCTTAAGATCATCAACTGTTAACCTAACACTCTAAACCACATCCCCAGGTGCCACATCTTTTAAATTCCTCCAGGGATGATGACCCCATCACTGCCCTGGGCAGCCTATTCCAGTGCCTGACTATCCTTACAGTGAGGAAATATTTTTCCGAATATCCAGTCTCAACTCCCCTGTCACTACTTGAGGCTATGATGAGTTGGAGGGTTTAAGAGAAAGGGACAGTTTGAGGAGCTGAATTCCTCTCTTTTTGCTCCAGATGACAGGTCTCAGCAAGTTAAGTGCATCTTTAAAGGCTCCGACAGTCATGGAGAAGTTACAATCAAGCAAGACAAGATGATATATGAGCTGTTCTGCAGGAGCTCTCCCTGGGGAAACATGTATCCCCAAGATTGAGTCAAGATAAAATTTGTTATTGCGTCCTTTGAAGTTTCCTATACCCTCAAATGAACGTCCTGTTGGCTGGGTATTTTGTTACTGCCTCTTAAAAAAAGCAATACTGAGGCAGCTGCACATACAACAACTCTCACTCCAAGCCTTCTCTGTCTTGAATTCAAACAGATGAAGATTTCAGTGCATACACTTCAGGGAAGATGGATCCTGGGGGTTTGCCTGAGGTATCAAGAAGCAGGAATGAGTGCATTTCAGACAGGCTCTCTCAGAAGGTATCTCCACACCAGGGCTGAGATTGCTTGCTCTACCTTTATTTGACATCACACAATTTATATTCCACAGCCATAGCGTTGCAAGAACATCTCCCTAGCCTGCAGCTTCATTTTCTGCACACAGCAACCCCAGCACTTTAATTGTACCATAAACGTGATGGAAAGGATTTGATGCAAAGAGCTGTTAAAATGCCAAATGTCTTGAGCACTGCAACTAATGAATGGCTCCCAACGATTCATGTTTCAATCTATATGCAAATGTGCCCTTTGGTTGGCTTGTGCTGGACTTTTCACTGCTGCATTACAGCTATCCAGGGAAGCCTCAGACTCATAGATCAGACAGATACAAGGCATAAATGGGAGAAGACTTAAATTATTCAGTGTTTATGAGAAAGAGAATCCAAACAGCAGAGTTACACTTTGCTTTTTATAATAACTTGATTACAGATGAGCCCCAAGCAGACCTACAATAGCATTGTTTTTCTCTCCCGCCCCTTCCTCCTTGCTAGCAAAATATACAGCACAATGAATCACTTGGCAAAGGTGAATGTGTGCTCAAAACTGTGTATGTCATCTCCAGGTAAAGCCACTGCTCACACAGCCCAAGTGGAAAATGTTTGTGAAAGATTTCAAAACCTGTTCTCTGCTATTCCTACCCCCAGCACAGGAAAACATCTGGAGCATCAAACAAAGACTCTGTAACCACTGTCAGTCACATCTATTTCTCCTCATTTACAAGCACAGATCCCCTTCACCTGCATTGCAATGTGCAATTCTGGTCTGAACAAGAAGAAATTAAGCTGGAATAGTGAAGAAAGGGTTGCTGCCATCACAAGAGGACTACAGAGCTTGTTTTACAAAGCAAGGGGGAAAAGTGTTTTGTAGAATTTTGGTCAATTCCAAGGGTACAGAGGTAAACTGTAACTCTGTATACAATCACCGAGAAATGGCAAGAAGGAGAAAGGACAATTTTATCTGACACGAGAGCAGGAAGCTACAAATATCCTCAAAAACCAGAAACAGAAAGGTATCAAGAGCCATCTTGTTCATGTAGGCCTTGTGGGGTTTAAAGCTGAAGCTGTACCACAGACTTTACATGCAAAGGAATGAGAGAGGTGTCACCAGAATTGCAGAGTGATAGGAGCAAGGAAACTGTGAGATTTAAGCATTGCCCCCAAGAGTCACCTCCCCAGCAGCTCTGACAAGCCAGGAGAGCAGAGCTGAAGTCTCTGACCAAGCCTTGGCTCCTGCAAAGTTTCAAAATAGTTGAAACAACTTCCTTGTTTTGCTGTTGAGCTAAAAAGAACTTTATAGTGTGAGGCATCTACTGTGCTTGATCCCTCAGACCTTAATATTGGGCTGAACTTTGGTTTCCTTTATCTGCTTGGATTAGGCCTCCACTCTTTCTTTTAGCTCTTATTTCCACTTTTCTCCCTATAACTGCAGGAGCAGGTTAGGGGAGCACTAAGAATTGGGAGAAACCTGCAACAGCAGCGATGCTCTTCATGTGGTCTGGACATAGTCAGGCAACTACGGTAACACAGACACAATAATCTGAAAAGACTAGCTCAATGGATGAGATTTGCAGGGTCACAGAATATCCTGCATTGGAAGGGATGCATAAGGATCATCTAGTCAAACTCTTGATGCAGAATTCAGACCTCCATGAAATACTTAGATTTTGCAGCATGCTTTATTCCTCAGCAGATAAGTGGGCTTGATTCCTATTGGGCTGGTCCAGCAACAGCAAATTTGCAGCACCTTGGATTTAAGATTGAGTTATCTGAGGGTTGCCTGCAAGAGTGAGAAGGTGGATCCAGCAAAAAGAGCCATGCAGCAAGGAGCAGTCTGCTGCCACTTGCCAGCAGGAAAGCCCTGTGCCTGGCCAGGCTGTGCAGTCAGCTGTGGGCAGGACCATCACACCCTCCCTGTCTCCACTCCAGCTCCAAAAATGTCTTTGCTTTAGGTAACAGACAGAAGGTGCATGAACAAGCTGCTGCTGTGCTGTGGAGCCAAACAAACTTGTCAGGCTGCCAAGGCAGGAATTCAGGAAGGCCTCCTTTTCTATCTTCCCTTTCTTTGTGCATGGAAACAGACTTGCCACTAGTAATTTGCTAGACTAAAGCTGATAAGTTTGGCTCCCTGCAGGCCCCTGCTGGGGAACAATATTGGCTTTTCTTTTGGATTACTGGGTGGAAGGCACAGGGCAGGCAGAAAGCTCTGTGTGCTCTCTCATCCTCGCTGCTCAGTTCTCCCCAAGGGAGACCCTGGTTTGAACTGTTCTGACGGGAGAAGGGAGGAGAACCAATGTCACAGGCTCATCTTCAAAATTCCTGGATTTATAGCTGGGTGGAAACCAAGCAGTAAGGGCCAAATGCTCATCTATCCCAGGTGACAATTTGGGGTTTTGTTTGACCTTGTTGAAGAAAGTTTTCAGGAAAAAAGGGGTAGGATGGCAAGACTGTAAGCATGTCATGCACATTCAAGAATGAATTTAAAAAAAAAAAAAAAAAAAAAAAGAAGACAGAGAGAAAGCTCCTTGGAATGTAATACGGGTCATGAACAACACAGATGTATTTCCAAAATCTTACAGTAAAACTGAAGGAGGCAAAATACAAATATTGCTATTTGCAATTAAGCATCACATAAACAGCAGTCTTTAGGACAACAGAGAGCAAAATATTCCCTATGTGACTCAGAAAGGACATTTAAATGAGACAAACTGGTATAAAGTGACTTCAGAAGGGGACTGTCCCTGCTAACAACTTAATTAACTACAGAGGGGCCACTGCTCACCTTATCCATGCTGCAGAGATGTCTGCAGTAAGCAACAAATTCAACACAAACCTTTCTCCCTGATATTGGCCTGCAACTGCTTGGCATCTGAACTCACAGGGAGAGTGCCCAAAATTATTCAAAAACACACTGCAGCCTTGCCTAGGCAAGTCACTTTGTTTTTAGACAATGACCAAGGTGCTCAATTTGATTAAAGCTCCACAAAGGGTGAATTCAGACTGGTACAGAAGACTATGATCCAGTAGCTGAACCACAAAGGAGTAACCCCCAGAGAGAGACATGACAGGCAGCCTGGAGTGATATCATCCTAGACAGAGCTGCAACAGGGCATTTCTCAACCTATTCTGACCTTTTTGCCCCGTTTGTTTCAATTTCCACGCCCATTTTCCTGGGCATCACAAACTGAGCAGCCACTTTATGCATGGGCCAATGCCTTGGAGCCTTTGGAAGGAGGACCAAGCTGCTACACACCCCTACCAAAGTGCAGCCTGTTTTTGTTGGGGTCAGGTTCTGGCAGGTTGGGGAAATGCTATAAAAAGCATTTCAGTTGCTCCACAAGATCTCTGGCATTTCTTCCACTCAAAGCTATCCTCAGCTCTTTGTGTCACTGCAGTAAACTGAAACTGAGTTCCTTCAAAGGTCCAGTGCTTTCTGCTGAACAAAAGCAGATTTGCCAAGCACAACACAGAATTCAATAAAAATGTTTGGGTAGATTTGCTCCATTGCATCAATGGTTGACTGTGTTGACAAATAGACTTGAGTCTGTGCAGCCCCAACCCAGGACACGTGGTGGGACTGTCAGTGCTCCCCAGGTGAGACAGGGCAATAAGAGGCTGAGACTGAGACATGTTATACCCAGACAAAAGAAAAACACTACAATATGAAGCCCTAAATTATTGCAGAATCTACATGAGACCTGCTACACAACTTAATTCTTCAATTGATAGAATCATAGAATGGTTTGGGTCTGATGGACTTCAAGGATCTTCTTGTTAGAAATCTCCTGCCATGGGCAGGGATACCTTCCACTAGACCAGACTGCTCAAAGTCCCATCCAACCTGGCCTTGAACACTTCCAAGTATGAGACAGCTTCTCTGGGCAACCTGTGCCAGTGACCCTCCCCTCTCACAGAAAAGAATTTCTTCCCAATATCTAATCTACACCTGTCCTCTCTTAGTTGAAAAGCACTTCCCTGGTTCCATCACTGCAGGCCAATGTAAAAGTTTCTCTCCTCCTTTTTTACAAGCTCCCTTTAGGTACTGTGAGGTGATATAAGGTTCCTCTGAAGCCTTCTCTTCTCTTTCTTCTTCTCAGCACAACCCTCTCAGACTGTCTTCATATCCCTCAATTTCTTTAAAATATGCAAAAAGACTTCATTTTTACACACCCAAAGCAGAATTGCTCCTGGAAATTGAAAATCCATTTTTGGCCAGATCCTATTTTAAGTCAGGCAGTAAGTTGTTTTATTTTTCCTCTATGTCCAGGATTCACATACAGTTTTTGGGCCATCCCAGATGAGAAAATAGAAGTGGAACATTGTGTGAGGTTAATCTGGACTACACACACAGAGCAATGATTTCCTCTAAGCCAATCAAGGATTAAGGCTAATGAGTATCTCTGCATCTTGTAACAGTCCTTTTAGGGAAATAAGACAGAACAAAAATAAACTGACTTGACCCTTTCCCTCCAAAAAAATATTTTTATTAGTGCCTGTGGTGATGGAATAAAACTGGAGAAGCTGGAGACAGGAATGGTTCACTTACCTGTCGTAGAATGACCATGGTTCCTGTATAAACACATCAGCAATCACCAGGAATGGACCTAAATCAAAAGAAGTTAGCAATTAATGACTCTCCCCCTGACTCAAGAGACCCAGCTCAGGGACTGCCCCAATCCTACAGCACTTCCACAGCCCTAGGTGTGAAAGAGAGCTAGTAGCACTGAAACTCTCAATGCTTTCATAATATTAATTCCAGACAGTGAGGGACAATCCTCTAAATACATCCAGATTAATGCTGGCACCATGGTGAATGAGACTGGGACTGGAGGTCGCTTATGCAAGTGATATTTTGTAAACTGAGTCCTAGAAAGTTATCCAAGGATTAACCCAGCAAACACACTGATACTGATTTATCACATGTGTCTTTGGATCCTGTGGTATGAACTAAAGCACATGGAGATGGGGAGCACTGTACTTAGCACATCACAAGGCTGGATGGATTTTCATCTTTCTATCCAAACTGCTTTCAAGAGTGGAAAGAAAATACCAAGTCCCTTAGCATAGCCTGAAACTAAGACCTGGATTGGATGGAGTATTTCCACACTCTGCTCCAGTTGTGCAAATTGTAACTTTGTGGAATTTACATGGGGATTTACAAGTCCTGAGCTTGTGCTTGCTCCTGAGCTTGTGCTTGCTGCTCTGGTGCCATTTCATGGCTCCCAAAATTAAATGTGTTTGGTTTGTATGAATGAAAAATGCTTTCAAAGAATTGAATTTCTGCAGCTTTTAATCTCTGAGTCATCCTTGCTACATGGCCATCAATAATAGTTGTATTTATGGTGTGGAACATTTTCCAGCATAGTAAAAATACTCATGCCTTAAGAAGCAGGGGGAATGGCCCTTAATCTCAGAGACACAATTCCCACAGGACACAGGACACTGAAGGCTGATGAAGGGTAATCATGCAGGACACCAGATATTTCCATTCACAGTGGCAAAATAATCAGGACTCATCATAAAAACCTAAATATGTGTTTCAAGTTTTAGCCATAATTTTCATTTTTATGCTCCCCCCCACTAAAAAGCAAACATTTCTCAGCGGGATGGGAGGGAGAAGCCTTTTCACCCTCCCCACTATCATCTCCAGGTGGGATGTCCCAAAGAGACAAACCCAGTCTCATGAAAAAAATTGTATATAATGTCCCGTGCCCAGTGTCCCTACACGCTTTCCTCATGGCAATGAATGTGATCTCTCTTCCCCACCAGCAGCAACTGCTCGCATCCCATTCAGCAAGGTGCTGATCCTGCTGGCTGAATTTTCTGTAGACTCTGAGGTGCAGTGGGCAACAGAGGTATTCCTGTCCTAGCTAGAAAAGTAGGATTTATCTCTATTAGCTCTTGCAGAGACTGTAAAAGTTCAACAGAACTCTCAGTTATTCCCTTTTCCTCACCAGGCTGCCTGCACCACCTCTACATTTTCACAGACCACATATATGAAGTAGATAACTACCCCACTGAAATTTGTAGGCTTTTGCCATCAAAGTGCCTTCAACCACCTTAATGAAAACATTCATCTGCTAAAACCACCTACACAATCCACAAACCCTCTGCACTGCCCAGGAAAGGAACTGGTGTCCTAAGAGCAGCCAGGGCATCACTGTTCATTAGGAAATACTAGGCAAACTTTGGCCACAGGCCGTATTTAATGAATTAATTTTGCTTTTCCTAGAAGGTAGATGAATGGTGGAAAGACACGTGCACACTTTAATAACTTAAAGGCTGAAAGGCACTTTTCCTAATTCTAAGATTGAACCTTCTCTGTAGCACATTAAATGATTACTCTTCTCTTCAATTCACATGCATTGAAAATAACTTTCTAACCCTGCCAAGTAGCAAGCCCTGAGGCAGACTGCCTAGGGATGCTGAAGAGTCTTTCCACCGGGAATAGTTGGTGAAATCTCAGCCAGGCTCAGAGCAGGCACTGGGGACGCTTCTTCAGAGGTCTGTACATGATGATCATAGTGTCAGTGTTGGACACTGGGGTGGGTAGTTGATAGCAGCTGGAGTTCCCTGGCTGAAGGACATCTTCTGTGGACAAGTCATCTAGTAGTTCCTTTCCTCCCTTTTCCTTTCTGGAAAACAGAGACCTCACCAAACAAGGGGGCTCCTGAGTATCCCAGCCATAAATTTTATGCTAATTAGCCAAGTGACCTAGGTGAGCTGGCCCCATTGGGTGTCCAAATTGCAAAAACCATGCATGGGACATCTATTCCAATAAGCTGGGCTAAAGCCACAACTACTCTTTCAGCTTTTGTCCTGCTGCTGCTGAAGCAAAGCACTTTTTCAGGTTATCTGGGTTCCCAGCATTAAAACTACCTGGTGTGTAGACATCCCGCTCCGCTTGACATGTGGTGATGCTGAATACTCTTCCAAAACTTGTGCCAGGTTTGGGAGAGTATTTACATACCAAATCCAGTCCTTTTAAAAATCTTTTGTGGGTTATTTTTATTTTCTGCAGGTCTAGCCTCAGCCCAAGACACCAGGCTTGATCTTGTTCAGTGCACTGTCAGTCCCTTCATGATGCCTTTGCAAGAGAGGCTGTACACAACAGAGAGCCAGCTTCCCCCATGGCTTGCTCAGCACGGAACACCTCGAAGGGGAGGCAGCAGATCCCTGCCAGTTCTTCCCACAGGGATCAGTAAGAAGGATTGGGCTTGTCTGAGCACCAGAGAGATCAGCTACCTACTAATTCATGAGGGCCCTGGTGGAACAAACCAGCCATCTGGACCCTCTGACCCTCACTGGTTGGTGAGTGTAGGGCACTTCAATCCCCATCCTGTGAGAAACTCTACAGATGGTCTGGGAAATGAGCTGGGCTAAACAAAACATACCCAGCACTTCTCCCAAATCACTCATATTGTAACACAAAGGCACAGAGACAACCCTCTGGAAAGTGTATTTTTTGTAAATATGGCTCATTTTGCAGCTTTCTGGCCATTGCTGGTTGAGCATCACCTGAGAGAGGCAGTGGGGTGAGGCTGAAGGGGCTTTAAACTACATCTGGATGCTGAGTGATGTGTGACATGGAACTATACATGCCACTTGCTTGCAAGCTGTGGTCAACAGAAGCCAAGGAGTGCTTCAACATGAGGTCTGCACCACAGTGATCTCCACCATGGCTTTCCTGATTCTGAAGAGATCCTCAATACAAAAGGAACCCAACAGAGTTTGGCTCTGGAGGGAGAAAGCCTGAGGAACCTGGACAAAGCCATTATCCTGCAGTTGTAAAGAATGGGGTTGCTACTCTAATCTCTTTAACTGGCATGTCTGTGTCCCTTGTTGGCACCTCAGGACCAGAATGACCAACCACATGACTGGCCATACTTCCAGGGGGATCACTCCACAGCGCTAATCCTCCAGAGCACATACTTATTAAGCACTGGTCAGAAGAAATTCAGGTATTTCACTCTAAATGTAACATCTATTCCTTTCTCCTAAAGTTCTGCATCCTAAATGATTTTCCTGAGTGCAAGTGTAGCGAAAAAAAAAAAATAATTAATTTATGGGGTGTGTGCATTCAAATTCAATGCCTGTCCCCAGCTGTAGCCATCTTGGTGTAGAGCCTGTCTTTTGGAGAATGCCTGGTGCACTTAAAACTGTAAAAACCCCAGAATTTCATTCAGCTTGTGTCCACTTCACTTGACTGGCAGAAACATGTGTCACCTTAGCTGAGCAAAGAGATTTAACACATCAGTGCTCTCTGCACACTACTGCTTTCACCTCCTGCCCTCCTGCAAGGGATCTGAGATGGATTAAGGGTTTTCCAGTGTATTTTACTGTTCATCTGAGAAATGGTGAATAAAAAGGTCAGACCTACACCCTCAGAGACAAGCACCTTTGTCCTTACTAAAGCCATAATTACAATTAGGCAGAAAACAATGGCTCTGGAATGTGGTTAAGCTGACAAACCCTGCCAGTCTTTGGGATGTCTAACCACTGACTGTGGGTGACAGTGAGCAGAAAGGAGGAAGGTAATGTCACTCACTACATGCTACACCCAGTCTATGTCCATCTGGAAGCTGGCATGGTTGCGAAGCCATGACAGCTTGTCAGCTGTTCTGCACTCTTCCTAGAGCCCTGAATGGGAAGCAGGGCTTTCAGGTCAGAAGGTATCAGTCTGAATATGGCAGCCTTTAATCTTCTTCTTGACTAACAGGAATCTCCCCTGCTAGTTTGATCAGCGAGCAAGTTCTCAACAGAGACAGCCCACTACTTCTCTAGGCAATTAGCTCCAGCTCAAACAATTCTTAATGTTAAAAATTATTTAAATATCTTCTCATCCTCTGTATTTGCCTTCAGCTTCTCACCTGAGACAGTCACAACTTACCAACTGACCACATAGACAGGCCCACAGGCAGGATTTTGCCTGGTCTAGTGGAACGTGTCCCTGCCCATGGAAAAGGGGCTGAAACTAGATGATCTTTAAGGTCCTTTTGAACCCAGCCCATTCCATAACTGTGTGATCTCTCACATTTCTCCCATCTGAGCTTTGGAATGAAGTGTTACGGTAGTGGCCATTCACTTACACCTTCCCTTCCCATTGCACAAGGATCTTCATCCTTGCAAGAAGAAATGGTCATTTCTAACTCCTCCATAAAAGTAAAATCCAGCCTTCTGGTTTTGTTACCCATTATCTCCATTAATGTGGAGAAAATATGCATTCCCATGGAAAGCAATGCTACTGCCTGGAGTGCTATAAATAGCAATGGGAATTCACACAGAGTATTCACTGGGGTTTTTTTCACACACAGGACAGCACACTCTGAGCTTTTGCAAGTGAGCAAGCAGTACAAGGCTCTCGTGGCAGGGATGTGGGGACACGGCAAGCACCACCTGGCCACATGCTGCCTGCCAGCGGCGCTGAGAAAGTTCCCTTATTTATGCCTTAAGTGCCGCCCCCACACAGACAGATCAGCTTGAGGTCATGCTGACAAATGACGTGGGGAATGCGAGGAAGCTCTCACCTCAGCAAGGCAGGTCACAATAGCAATAAGCTGCAGAAAACATTGGAATTACCTTTGCTTATGTGAGCAGCGCATCCATGACACAGCCTGCCTGTGGGCTCAGCCTGCACTGTGATCAGCACAGAGCCTGATTTCCTGGAAAAGCTCTGACCCAAATTCACTAAAGGTCAAGAAAAGCCTTTCCTACAGCTTTTGGATCAGAACTTGAGCGATTACCAGATTTCCAGTGAATGCTGGTCTCAGGAGAGGAATAGGTGCTTGAACAAGAGGTGTATTTTGGTGTAAAAAATTACCTCCTTGTCAGCTGCTGAATCAGATTCCCAGACTGAGAACTTCCCAGTGGAGGGGAAAGGACAAATTCAAGCGGAGCTGCAAGCTGACATGAAAAGGTACACCTGATAGCGGGGTGGGTAAAGAGCCATTGGGAAGCCCTGGATCCTCAGAAAGGCTCTTTGGTCAATGCAATACTGTGCAACTAAACACCAGCCTGCAAGGGCTCTTTTAGGAGATATGCAGCTTTTTCTCTAGCTATTCCTACAACACTCAGCCTTACAGTGAGGAAGGGCACAGGATTAGATGCTAATTAGATTTGAGGGTACTCCCATCAGGCTTATCCAGATGCTGTTCAAAGGGAAGACCTGGCAGTTTTTTACTGTGGTGGGGTTCTGTTTGGCTGGTTGTTTTTTTGTGTTTTTTTTTTTTTTTTTTTTTTTACAAAAAGAGATGCTTCAGCCATTCTACAGATCTGGACCCTTCAAACCCATTAAATCCCTGCTACTCAGGGTACAAACAACCTTTCCTACACAAAAGAACATAGCAAACCTGTTAATCAATTATCCAAATAACTACAGATTGAAAAGACCACAGGTACAAAGGTGGCTTTCTAAAGTAAAACAGCCCAGCACAAGACCAGCCTTGCTGCATTACATACACAGATACTTTGCATTTCTGTACATTAGGGCTTTTTCCTTTTTTCCATGCAAGTAGCTCCAGGAAGAAAGTGCAGTGCTAATGCACAGTGCAGTCTGTCATTCTGCAAGTGCAACTGAAACCCGGGGAAATGATGCTCGTAACTGAAACCACCAATAAACAGGGTGTCATCTACACAGCATGAGTGACAGACGAGCATCAGCGTTTCCAGCCAAAGATTTCAGTACCCAAAAATAGGGTAAGATTTTCAACAGACCTTGGGTAGAGATGAACAATACGAAAAATACGGCTTCTCTCTGAAAACCGAGCCCTTATAAACCATATGCTGAGCTCTCCTCACTGGTCTGGCTGACTGTGTATCAGCTAAAAATGCAAACAAGGTTGTTTCTTTTGACCCAGCTAAAAATCTCAACAACCAGATCCCCAGCAGTATCAAATGCCTGAGATAAAATGACTTTGCTTGAAACTGTGCTAATTTCCACAAGCTGTGAAGTGTGGCGCCATGAAATGCTGAGGTGGTGATCTCTACTGAGACTGTGAAGGGTTTGAAAAGACAGCAAAGGAAAGGAATGTGATCCTCTGTGCCTTCCTCCACCAAGATCTGCAGCACTAATCAGAGCCTGTGATGACAGTACCAGGCTGTGCTATACAGTTTTCTTTTGCAAAGCACTGCACTGGTCAGTGAAAGGACCACGGAGACTCATTCTACAGCTGCAGGGTCTCAGAGATTTTTAGAATCATAAAATAGTTTGAGTTGGAAGGGACCTTTAAAGGTCACCTGGTCCAAACCCCTTGCCACAGGCAGAGACACCTTACACTAGATCAGGTTGCTAAAAGCTCCATCCAACTTGATCTCAAATACTTCCAGCAATGGGGCATTGATCACTACTCTGGGCAGCCTGTTCCAGCGCCTTATCATCCTCATTGTAAGAAACTTCTCTCTTATATCCAGTATAAATAAACTCTCCTTCAGCTTAAAGCCATTCCCCCTTGTCCTATCACTACATTCCTTTGTCCAAAGTCCCTCTCCAGCTCTTTTGTAGCCCCTTTCATTACTGGAAAGGGCTCTAACATCTCCCAGGAACACTGTCTTCTGCAGACTGACCAAACCCAAATTTCTCTCTCAGCCTGTCTTCATAGGAGAGGTACTCCAGTCCTCTGAGTGTCTTCATGGATCTCTGCAGTCCATTTGATCCTCTGCTTTGTCACTACCAATCTCCTAACAGAGTTACACAGACTCTTTCATATTTCAGGTGAGGACAATATAGACAGCTCCCCAAAGAGGCTGACAGCCCTGTGTGTTTAGACATGTTGGGGGTGCATTCTGAGCTATCCTCTAGGACTACCTCAGATGTAGCCAGGTGGGCATTGGTTTGTTCTCCCAGGTGACCAGCGACAGGACAAGGGGACACAGTCTTAAGCTGTGCTGGGGAAGGTTCAGGTTGGATATCAGGAAGAATTTCTTCACTGAATGGGTGATGAGATATTGGGCTACCCAAGGGGGTGGTGGAGTGACCACCCCTGAAGGTGTTCAAGGAAAGACTGGATATGGCACTTAGTGCCATGGTCTATTGACATGGTAGCGTTCAGTCACAGGTTGGACTTTATACTCTCAGAGGTTTTTCCAACTGAATTGATTCTGTTGTTCTGTGCAAGAATGCAACACTCTGAGTTGACACCATGTCTCAAAAGGTGATAAACTAGCTAACTCAAAAAACTAACCCCAAAACACTGCGGACCTCAGGATGTGATTTTAAACAGAAATCAAGACAGAAGCAAAAGTCTCCACAAACACAAGAGCCTGCTTTGTGATGCGCTCACTACCTAGGGGTGGTGCAAAGCGACGCCTGAACTTTTCCTGGCCATGTCACAGATCAGAGGAGAGCTGGGAGGAAATACCTGTCACTGTGTTTATCCACACAAGCCTGGGGATCACGGAGTAAGACAGAAGCATGCAAATCCTAGACTGGGAGTCCATTAGTGTATCTCTCTGTTGTGGCTTTATGCCTCACATCAGCACCCATCCTTCTCCTGTCCCATGACAGTGCCGCTGTTTAGGTGTCTTTGTGGTTCTCAACCTTTTCCTTCAAGCTCTAAGTCCCACCTGACACCCAAAATGGGATTGAGCTGTTTATATGCAGACACTGGGTTTGATGAAGCCCACAAAGATTGGAAGGGTGAAGGTTCTGGAGCACAAGTCTGATAAGGAGCAGCCAAGGGAGCCGGAGGTATTTCGCCTGGAGGAAAGGAGGCTAAGGGGTGACCTTATCTCTCCCTGCAGCTCCCTGAAAGGAGTTTGTAGCCAGGTGCAGGGTCAGTCACATTCTCCTAGTAACAAGCAAAAGGATAAGGGGAAATGGCCTCAAGTTGTGCTAGGGGAGGTTTAAATTGAGTATTAGGAATTTTTTTTTTCATTGAAAAGGTTTTCATGCATTGGAACAAGCTGCCTAGGGCAGTGCTGGAATTACCATCCCTAGAAGTGTTCAAAAGTCATGCGGATGGAGCATTTAGGGACACAGTGGTGAATGTAGCAGTGCTGGGTTAATGGTTGAAATTGATGATCTTAGAAATCTTTTCCAACCTGAATGTTTTAATGACTCTCTAAGACCACCTCCACAACTGTGGGGACACACTAATGCTTCCAAGGCCCAATTCATTCCATCTGTCAGGATTATTTATCTCCATAGACTACAGAAGAAGCCTGAGGTGACTGTTTTCATTTTTATGTCCCCTCCTTTCTCCCAACCCTGAGCAGCTGTGAATATGAAAAAAAAAGACCACTTAGCTGACTCTGAGGGTTTGATCCCCAAACTTCTATTTGGAGGGTTTTGGTAGTAGTGCCATGGAAAGAGACATCTCAACTGAATGAGTCCCTGCCAAGATGTCACATTAAAGCAAGAAATCACAGAAAACTTCCCCCTCTGGAAAGTCAGAGAATCGATATGTAGTAGGCTCTTCATTTGAGATGGTCAGGAAACAGGCACCAATTTTTTAAGCCTTCAGCAGGAAGTTCAATAGATTTGCCCTGCATTCAATCTCCTCGAATAGTCCAGCAGGTAGAGGAGCTGAACAAAAGACCTGACCTTTTCTCCCTCACTGTGCTTTCACACAGCCCAAGCAGAACAATGGCCCACGGTGGCATCTGATCCTGACTCTCTGCAGAGCACTCAGCACGGCCTCTGAGGAGGGCAATTTCCTTTTGTGCACCAGCCTCCACCGGCGATTGGGTATTTTTCAACCACCACAATAATTAATCAAATAAAGTATCCTTTTGCAAGGAGGTCAGGTGTAATTTCAGCATAATCCAGATGCAGCAGGCTGAGCTGATCTTGGGAAAATGCTGCACTTGCAGGTTGGCTGAATGGTGTTCGCAGTTGTTTTCACCTCCTCTTTACCTGTCCCTGAACTCCCAAGTCTTGTCCTTACACACAGGGCCCGGCACATGACAAGAACAAACTAGGAGTAAAGCCTTTGTTTGGAACTGAGGGTGATTTGAGACAAGAACATGCTCTCAAGATTCTCCTCCATGGAGTAGTACAGTGCTGGGCTGTACTGAAAGCCCTCTTGCTTCTCCTGAGCAAATTGGGATGTCTGGACAGCACAGTGCCAAGACCAGAGCTCAGAACCTGCCTACCTCTGATTCAGAGAAGCCCAACTAGCCTGGACTGAGCAGACCAGCAAGTGCCAGTGGAGTCACCATGGACCTGCTCCATCGTGGGCTGGTAAATCCCTGCTGTTTGTAGAGGAAATGATGCACACAGATGTGGTGGTTGACTTCAGCCTGATGTGTTTTACACTGAATGCTTGGATTTGGGAGGAGATTCATGCACGGTATACCCTGTTTTGGGCCAGGTTTGGGAGGCTAGAACCTTCTGAGCTACCCAGGCCCTGGTTCCACCAGTGAGGTTAGTCCTTAGCTTAGAGGCAGGTGTAACCCTTTGGCTGTATTGCTCAGGCACCTACAAAGAGTCTGTCTGTTATCTGAAAGCAACTCCGTAGAGGTCATAGAATCCTAGAAAGATTTCAGTTGTGAGGGACCTTAAACATTATCTTGTTCCAACCCCTCTGCTATGGGCAGGGAGCATTTCCACATGATCAGGATGGTCAAAGAGCCAACAGGGGTAGGGTGTCCACAGCTTATCTGGGCTGCCTGTAGCAAGGGCTTGGGAACCAGAAATCAAAGGAAAGGTGCTCCATTTTACAGTATTTTCTAGATGACCCTCCACCACCTAGACAATATATGGCAGAGGTAATTTACTGAACTTAGCTCAGTAAATTAATTAAATTACTAACTCATCTCTGGGTTTTTTCCTATAGAAATGTTCTCTAAAGGTAGTCTTTACTATAGCACTGTTTTACCAACCACTCTAGTAAGATATTATCCTTTGTTCTTCCTTCTTGAATCCCAGCCTATTTGTGGAGAAGGGGCTAATGATATCCTCAGAGGGAAACTGAGGCTTGGAGGAAGGATGTCACTATTCCCAAGGTGATGAAGTAGAATCAACCAGGGCACTTAAGTCTGTGCCTATGACTGCAGATCAGAATGCCTTTAATAGAGGCAGCTCTTCTACTCTTCTCTATCCTTAAATTGGCATAATAAGCAGCTGTCTCACCTCTACTCTTGTTGGCCCCTAATGATCTGGCCTTGATTCCCTCCTTTTGATGCTACTAATGCTGGTTGGAGCAGGACTTCTGCAAGCTGTTGTAATCCTCTGAGGGTTTTTGTCTCAGCAGGTTTTTGCCCCAGCCCCTTTGCTGGGCTTTTTAGTGAAATCCTCCTTCTGCCTGCCCTAACACTATCCTCTCATTTTTCATGGCCCTCAAGAAATCCAGGATGGCCCTGCAAGAGGCTGGGGTCAGCCTCCAAATGCAAGGGCTGTTAGGATGAAGTGGGTTCAAATCATAAGATACCAACCCTGCTTTTTATGCTGAGACTCCTGCTGACTCCTGAGGTTGTTTTGCTTGGACAGGGACTGTAAAATTAAGTGGAGACTCTGCTCTGCCCTTTCAGGGTGCCTTTGGTGCAATCACCATCACACCCCTCAGGGCAGAATCAGGCAGTGCTGGGAGACATCAGCCCTGGAATAGTCCGGATGAGAGGGGGACAGACACTCCCTGACTCAGTGGCTGCACGTGCAAAAAGTTATATTAATTTTTCAGCTGGGCATTCTGAGTCACAGGGGCTGTTTGCTGCTCATGTACTGCTCTCTTTGCTGGGTGTTATTCAGTGCATGGGATGCTCTGCTCTAAAGGGCATCATCCAGCTGAGCTGAAGTCACTTGTATAGGTCAAAGCAGAATTACATTGAAGGGCACATAAAAAGGTAGATTTAGATTAGATATTAGGAGGAAACATTTTTTACTGTGAGAAAGGTGAGACACTGGCACAGGTTGCCCAGAGCAGCTGTGGATGCCCCATCCCTGGAAGTGTTCAAGGTCAGGTTGGATGGAGCTTTGAAAAACCTGGTCTAGTGGAAGGTGTCCTTGTCCTGTCCCCATGGCAGGGGAGATGGAATGAGAGAATCTAAAAGGTCTCTTTCAACACAAAACATTCTATGATTTTCTATGTTTGGTGTTGCATAGTAAAAAGTAAAAGTCATTGCACCCTAAAACAGCCTGGATGGACAAAAGAACTGCAGTCTCCAGGAAGTAAAGTGGCTTTGCTACATGCCAAGTTCCCACCTGGCAAACAGTAGAGCCACAGAGAGAGAGCCAGCAGAGAAATAGATAGAATAGACAGAATTTCATCTGTGAGGAGCAGTGCTAACAGAAGACTAATTTACCATGAAGAAATTCCAAATAATAAGATTTCTAGATGGTCAGTAGGGGATAGCCCCTCCTAAGACTTTCCTGCAGATGGGGCATCCATAATAGCTTTCTCACCCCACCTGAGATGTCCAACAGGCAATGGCATCATGCTGCAGGGCACCAAATTTCTCCCATGCTCACCTGTGTCTTTTCAGGAAGTGTCTAGGAACTTTGTTTCCTTGTTACAGCCCAAATTTGAAGTGAACCTGATCATCAAACTACTGTGATTAGGTGAGACATCTAAAGGGACAGGCAAAGTGGCCACACAAGCCTTGTTTCCTAGGGAAATCAGCCTAGATGAGAAAACCAGCTTTAATCAGGTCCCTAAATTATTCCAGCATTAACAAGCTGCCCTGTTCCTACCCTTCTTTGCAGTACTTTGAGATACAAAGAAAGGGATGGCTGTAGCTGTCACGTGCTCTTAGCTACACTTAAGAAATCGGTGGTTTCTGGAGACACATCTCATTTCCCGGGCTGAGGTCAGCATCACAGCTGCATCTGAAAAGCCTGACTTTTGTTCCAGCCCTGTTTACCTAATACCTTCCCTGACTGCTGAGCTCAGGGCTGGGAGGACAGGACCTGCTTTGCTACTCTGAAGAGTAGTCAGGCCTGGGAGAAAAACTGATATAACAGGGCATTTTGGGAGATCTAGAAGTTTTTTTTTTCTAAGAGCAATAAGGCTGCCCTAACAGCTTTCACCTTCTGTTGCCCACCACCCTAATTTTTATTGGTACAAGTAACCTGAATCAACTGCAGTCCTGATTTACTTCATCACTTGGCCAAGATCTGACAAGTCTTTTTCCAGCCAAGGAGAACTCATGTAGACTTTCAGCAGACTTGACTTGAGGAAGGCTCTTACACTGAAATTACAGATGAAATGACCACTCCTTAGTTTCTCCAGACCAAAACCTTCTGTGGGCTGTATGAGAGACAAACCTAGTGTGTGTGTGGCTTCTGGAGTTCATCTCAGCCCAGGGTAAATCTGCTGGCCTTGATGGCACTGATCCAGCAAAGCTGAGGGATGAGAAGAAGCAGGACAGAAATAGCTGAGGTATCACAACGTAACAGCAACCTCCACTGATGCTGGAAAACACCCAAAGGCTCAGACGTGGGAGGCAGCACTCTGATGTGCTGCAGCTGGGCTTGCAGGGCTCCTTCCACCTCACCACAGCACACACGTGCTGGACTCCTCTATCCCAGTGTAGGAGGTCTGCCTGTCCCCCCAGCCCCAGCCAGGGAAAGGGACCCTTCCTCTGGTGGTGTGGTCTGTGGGTGCTCCCCTTCCCTTCCAGCCCCTCTGCATTGTGAAGCTGTTTGAGCCCACTGAGCTCAGTAGGAGCTTTGCCTTGGCTGGCAACTTGATGCCACCAAGAGGCAAAGCATTTTCTTCTCCCAGCCTCTCCTGCTGGCATGAATTCAAACTCCTGTACACCAACACACACCAGGCACATGGAAAACCGACTTACAAAGCAAGCCTCACCCCAACAAAAGCATGGCTCAGCACTGGAAATCACAGGAATCCACACACAAACCCCAGCTTTTCTAGCAGAGATCCAGCTGATCAATATCTTTGTGGCAATTCCCTAATGGCTTTCAGGAAATCTGATACAGAACCTGCAAGAAATCCCATTAAGCCCTTCTCTGTATCAGCTGGAATAAAAAATATTTTCAATGAAATAAGGAGAGAGCAGGTTTTGTTCTATTTCCCTCGACCCAAATGACACACAGCACTTGTACTAAAATGATGCGCTGACACATTATCTTCTCCAAGATAAGAAGTGCAGTGAGGCTGCTATCTTAGAAAAATTATTTGAAGGAGGATTTCTGGGCATGAACAACTTTTTAGGGAGTTGAGCTCGACATAAAATAGCCCACACTGGATCCAGCTTGAGGGTTCTCCATCTACATCTATATTTCTCTGACAGAGGAGGCACAAGAAGCAGTACAAAAACAGGTGTAGTGGCATTACTCTGGAATATTTCCCAAGAAACTAATAATTCGCAGCTCAAGAACCTCTAGAGCCAAAAAGCGGTAGTTTTCTTTTTCCTTTAATGCTTTATAGTTTTTAGAGGCTTTTTGTAAATGAAACTTGTCCGAGTGCTTTTTTTAACCCAATACTTTGAGAATCCACACGATTCTGCCATAAGGAGCACCAGAGATGCCAGATTGTGCAAACTCTTCTTATCTTTGAGCCTGGTCTCTACAAGCTTTATTTGATGCTCCCTAATTTTTGCATTTCAAAGAAAAATTAAGGAAAATCTTTCTTTTGAATTCACCATGCAAACATGTTCTTCCAGGATCCATAACATACCTTCTTCCCACCTCTTCTCAGCTTGGAGCCTTTGTCTAAACAATCATTCCTCCTGTGGAAGGTGTTCCAGACCTCTGACCATCTTTCTCAGAATTCTCCCCAGTGCAACCATTTTTGTTTTGGATGACTTGAAATGAGATAAACTGTCAGAGTGGAATGTGCTCTCTGGTCAATGGTAGATATGAAGAGGAACACAGAAGGACTTGGTCCCAATATTTGGCTCCTGGTCCCAATCTAGCACAGCCCAGAGGACCTTTTCCCTGTGCCCTGGTGTTTTGGGCAGCTGGGTCCTGCTCAGGTGGAAGGTGTTTCCCATCTGCAACCTGCAAACATTATGAGACTAAATCTCAGTGATCAAGGCCGGGTTGGGTGGGACTTTGAACAGTCTGGCCTAGTAGAAGGCATCCCTTCCCACAGCAGGGTGGGCAGGGACGAGTTAAAGTCCCTTCCAACCCAAACCATTCCATGGTTCAAAATTCCTAATATTCCTAAAAGTCTTTACATTTACATGGAGACATTGGCAGCTGCCATGACCCCAGATTTATCCTCCCATTTCCAAAGTTAGGAACAGCTGAAGAGAGTGGCTTTGTCTGATGGGGCGAGGCCCCTTCCAAGCACAGCTCCCACTGTACAAGCCAGTGTCAGATGGGGAGAGAGGACAAAACCAGGATTCACAGAGGCTCCACTCTCCCAACACTCTGTGTAACAGCAGGCATATCCTCTTGCAAGTCTTCCTTCCTTCACACTCATAAAGGTGGAGACCAGGCTGGTTGTGCAGCAGTAAGAGTAGTGCAAACCTCTCCCCCAGGCATCTGACAGTCTACAGCCAACCTTACAGTTTAAGTTTTAGCTCCTTTCATGGATGTGAAACTGTGTTCAGGTCATCTGCACCCCAGGTAAATGCTGCGTCATTACACCAGGTTGAATGCAGGAAAGGGGATGGCAGCAGCTGAACCAACATCCTGGGAAAGGCATTTGCTGGATTGCAGTCTAAGAAGAGCTCAATGATTTTCTGTGACTGCTCTGAGGCTGACAATGGGACCAAGCACTCAGTTTTTAGATTCCAGCTGGGCAGAGGTAGAAGCTTCTACCTAACTGCTCAGGCTGGGCAAGTCTTGGGGAGACTCGTCTAACAATGCCAGAGATTTACAGCTATGGATTTCAATCTTTTCTGTTTTCATTTGGTTCTCAGTCTACTTCAAATGCCTGTTTTTCATTGGATTTTCACATTTTGCACTCCCTTTATGCAGTTGGGCACAATTGCCTTCTGCTCTCTACTAGTATCTGACTACAAGAGCTTTATATTGGCTACTAGGACAACTTTCTTTGCAGAAAGGGTGGTCAAGCACTGGAACAGGGTGCCCAGGGAAGTAGTGGAGTCATCATCCCTAGAGGTATTTAAAAGACGTGCCGATGTGGCACCTGGAGACACAGGTTAGTGGTGGACTTGGCACTGTTGAGGGTTGGACTTCATTATCTTAGAGGGCTTTTCCAACCATTGTGTTTCTGCAGTTCAGAGCAGGGGCTCTGTGCACAGCTCCAGGCACAGCAGGGATCGGGAGGGTCTACCTGGGGTTGCACAGACACCATAAACATGGACACTGCTGGGGCAGCACTGTCCTGGTCAGCTTTCTGACTCGACCTAGCACTTGACTGGGGGAACAGAAAGTCACAAACACACAGGTTCATCCCATATCAGTTCTCCTCAGGCACTGCCTAGCAGAGAGGAGGGTTTCACAGTGCAAAGCTGTCTTACATGCTGTCTCCGTATCCTGCCAAACCCTTGGTACAATGACACTTGTCCCACTCTACTTCGGGAGATAAAAACAGTGGTTCTGCTCCAAGAGAACAGTAAATCCCACTGTTCTTCCTCTCACCCTCAAAAGGGACTGGCAGAGCCGATGTGACTGTGACTGGAGGCAGTATGGTCTTGATGTGGACAACCAAAAATGTGCCCAGGACTGAGTGCCCCCAGCCACCTATCCTATCAGCCCCTTTCTGCCAGGCTTGGAATCTGTTCTCTGCAGCTCCAGGAAAGGCTTTGAAAAAAACTATTAGCTGACAATGCCTTCATTAATCACAGCATAATCCTTTCCATGGCAACCCAAGGATTGCGAAGTCACAAGTTAGCAAGCGTAAGACAGAAGCACGGTACAGCAGCCCTTGGCCTGGGGAAACTTCACAGCCAGCAAGATGAATCGGCTGCTCTGAGGAGGGAAAGGAGTTAGAAATAATATTGCTTTGAAAAGAGGGTCATCCCTGGCCAGGATTCAGATCTCATCAATGCCACTGTCTGTGGGGAGATCCTGTAGCTTCATGAAGTTACTCCAGTCTCACCCCAAAAAGCCCAAGAAGAGACTTTGGCCCTACGTCTTAGTTTAACAGAAGAGCAATGCTTTCAAACAGGTCAGGGAGAGAAGGAGAGTTTGTCACCAGGCCATCACTACAAAGTTAAACACAATTTAGATACACATATTTGGGAGTTCTAAGGACTCTGAGATTGCAAAGCCACAGGTGAAAACAAATTTGACCATCAATGAACAGGAGAGAAGTGCTGCCCTGGATTTTTTCCCCTTTTTCATCCCTCTTTGGTTTTCCCAGGGACAGTTTAGGCACAGGGTAGGGAAAAGACTTCACAGGGTCTCACAAGGAAGCAGATTTTGAATGAAGCTTTGGCAAAGCCCAGCCAAAGCTGCAAATCCATTCTATACCTTCACACTACCAGTGTTGGGAGCTTGCAGTCGCTCACCTCATGGGAAGAGTAACACCCATAGCATCCTACAGTGGAGGATGGGTGAGGAGTCAGCTTGCAACAACCATGTCCTTGCCATATATATAACGCATAGGTTAACCCCTCAGGGCTGGTTCTTGGACATCCTTCTGACCAGTCAATGGAGAGAAGCACTCACACCAACACCACAGCCCAGAGCTGTGAGAAAATCATCTCTAGCTTCTGCCACCTCCTTCTGCAGGGGAGACTTAACAGCAAGGGGCAACCGGGCAATCTTAGACCCACCGGTGTGTTGCCTTTCAAACTCTCCCTCCATTTTGCCTACATGACAGGTCCTCCACCATACACCCCAGTCTTCCCAGAGACACCAAGATATGTCAGTTCCACTGTTCCACTTTCCTTAGGGCAATGTAAATCCTATGAAATCCTGGGATTTTTCTTTGATACTGCGCTCAGCTGGTCCAGCACAGCCCATGTACAAAACAGCATACTCCCAAACCAGGCAGCAAAATGCAAACTGCTTTGTGGGAATTGCCTATCCCATATCAAGCCTCAGTCTCTTCCCAGGAACGGTCCTAATAATTTAAATAGCCTGGAAGGTCCTGGGTGCTGCTTACCAGCAACAGTGTGACCCGGGAGACACCCTCCAAAACTAGCACAATCTGTGCTATGCTGCAGCCAGGGAAAACTTGTGCTGTTCCCTGAAGAGCAGCGTCTGCCTGAGCACAGGTTGTGCTTTATCCACCTAAATGGTGTGTTTGGAGCTGCATGAAAGCAGGGAGAGTGTGAAGTGGACTGGGAGGACAACTGGGGTCCTGTGGCACCACTGCCAGTGGATCCATGTAGCAGGGACATCCCCCAAAGCATCTCCCCACGTTTAAGCACGTCCAAAGAGCTGTGGAGCAAAGGGTGGAGGGCTGCACGCCACAGCACAGGAGGGCAATGCCCTCCACCCTTCGCTCCAGCTCACTGCTAGGTGACCCCAGCCAAGTTAAGCAGCAGCTAGAAATTACCGAGCCGCTAATCCATGCTGCCGAAGCCGAGCTGGCTCGGGGCTGCTGGGCACTCTGGCAGCTCTGCGGTCGTGTCGTCTCCCCCTCCCATCGAGCCCAGCCTCTTGCCCAGGTTTGGTCCCACTCGCCGCCCGCAGCCCCGGCGGGGGCTCCCCCATCCATCCCACCCATCGCACCTCACCGCGCCCCACCGCATCCCACAGCATCCCACAGCACCCCCACGGCAGCCCCGCCGCACCCCACCCGCAGCATCCCCAGCTCCCCGCCCGGCTCCCCCGGTGCCGCTGCCCCGCTCCGCCTTACCTCAGCGGGGCATGGCCGGGGACGGCGGCGGGGACGGGGCACTGCTTGCCCGGCGCGGAGCTGCGCTGCCTCCAGCACCGAGCGAGGGCAGCGCCTGCCCCGGCTGAGCCTCTTAGCGGGGGAGGAGCCGGGCTACAGCCAGCCCCTGGCGTGGGTGTGGGTGTGGTGTGGGGGTGTGAGTGTGAGTGTGTGTGCGAGTGTGCTTGTGGTACCTCCATCCCGGGAACCGCCGGCGCCGCGCTCCCGCAGCATCCCCTCTCTTCAGAGATGCGTCCTCCTGCAGCCCTGGAGTCTGCTCCGGATCATGGTATCACAAAATCACAGAATGGCCTGGGTTGGAAGGCACCTGAAAGATCACCTAGGTTCAACCCCCTGCCCTGGGCAGGGACACCATGCACCAGACCAGGGTGCCCCATCCAGTCTGGCCTTGAACACTTCCAGTGATGGGCATCCACAGCTTCTCTGGGCAAACAGCCGGTACCAGTGCCTCACCATGCTCACAGTAAAAAATTTATTCCTAATATCTAATCTAAATCTCCCTTCTCTAAGTTTAAAACCATACCCCCTTTTCCTATCACTGTCTGCTCATGTAAAATGTTTTCATGATACCCATGCTATGAATTTAGCTGCAGTTTCAAGTCCTTGTTGTACAGAACCCTGATGGATCCCTAAGAAAAAGTGTGGCTGGAAAGGTCCCCCTGTCCTGTGCAAAGAGGTCTCTGGGCTGTGCAAAGGAAAGTACTGAGGTCCTGTGGGGTGAGGCCAGGAGCTGACAGGCATCCTTGTTTGAATGCACCGGCCATGCGCACTTGTAAATGTGAAAACTGGGACAGGAAAACACTTCAGGACCAGGAAACTCAGAGATGAAGTTTTGCCTAGAAGTTTAACTCTGACCTGGTGACTCCCTTCCCAAATCTGGGCTAGTGTCCTTTTTCCTTCCTGCTGAGAAAGGTGGGGTTGGACTTTAATTGTGCTGTGAAGCACCACTGAAGTTTCTTACTTAGGTATAAAGCTTGTCATTTTAGCTAGTAAAAGGTGCAAAATACAGCTTTTTATTTGCAGTGTTATCATAAAAGTTGTTTCTAAGCTCCACTTTGGAATGAGAATGCCGGAAATCCTCCTGGGAACCCGATTGAATGCAGTTTTTTGGTCATACTGCAGAAGTAAGGAGCAATAAAAGGGAGCCTCCTTGCTATTAAGCTGACCAGGAACTCTGCTAAAAATGTAGAAGCCACAGCACAGTCCCTTGGTCCCTTCCCTGGGCTGCTGCCCAACCCTCAACCGTGAACAGCTGACTTTAAGCTCAGGACAGATGATCTGTGACCTCCTGGGGCCATGCCCAGCATCACTCAAGCCCTCCTGACTGTGTCAGTACAGTTGGTGTGGATGTGAGGGCAGATTCTGGCTGTGTCTGAGCTCTGCTCTGGGCTGCATCCCATGGAAAGGCTTGGGCAGCCTTGCCCTGTGCCCAACAGAACCCATGCACATGTGGAAAGGCAGCAAGGGAGGCTCTGCCAGGAACACAGGGCTGGACATGCTTCCTGACTGCACCACTGGGTTTGGAGGTGGGATTTGGAGTGCAAGGAGCCTTCAGACAGCTGCACAGAACAGACTCCAATGGCTGATCCCTGGGTATTAACCTGGGCTATTGACCAAGAATGTGGCAGCACCCGAACGGTTCTGAGGGACAGGCAATGAACCCATCCCACTGCTGATTGCCCTTCTACCTCTGCAGCCCCTCCTGCTGGAAATCCCTCACCCTTTTGAGTGGCAGCAGGCTCCTATGGCAGGGAATGTATACAGGCTTAAGGTAGGAAGATCATGGCTATAGGGGTTCCAGGTATAAGAAGAAGTACTTGAGCACCAACTTTCAGCCATAGGATGGATTTCTGTTCATCTGTGAAGATGCTCTTTGAGGTCAAAGGCAGATCCTGAAGTGCAAATTTATCATAGAACCATAGAATCATAGAATGATTTGGGTTGGAAGGGACCTTAAAGATCTAGTTCCAGCCCTCTGCCATGGGCAGGGACACCTTCCACTAGGCCAGGTTGCTCAGAGTCCCATCCAACCTGGCCTTGAACACTTCCAGGGGTTGGACATCACATCCACAGCTTCTCTGGGCAACCTGTGCCAGTGCCTCACCAGTCTCACAGTAAAAAGAATTTCTTCCAGATATCTCATCTAACCTTACCCTCTTTCACTTTAAAGCCATTCCCCACTTGTTCTATCAAAATGTGCCCTTACAAAAAGCCCTTTAAAAAAGTCCCGTATGAAAACTATTATGAAACTGTATGAAACTAGTGTTGTGAACAGAAATCCCTGGCAAATGACCATGCTGGAGGGATGAGGAGAGGCTGCAGGACCCTTGGTGAACCTGGGCTGGATCCTGCCTGGAGCTGTGCACTGCTCTATTACTTGCTGCTGGTTTCCAAACATGCACAGTCTCTGCACATCTCCCCACTGACCTGCTGAGGTCCCACACCAATTCCAGCATCCCTAACTCCATGCTGGTGTGCACCACCAGCAGACACAGGCAGGGCTGCAAAGCAACCTACACTTTAAAGCCCACTGCCACAGTACCAGCAAATCAAGATGTTGGTTGGAAAGCACAACCTCCATTCCTACATGATGGTCTGTGGCTTACCCAGGCTTGCATAGACCTTTTTTTCAAGAATATGCACAAAACCAGACTCAGTAATGCCTCACCAGAGCTTCTGTGCTATGTCCAGCATCAAGAATCACAGCCCCACAGGTGCCCAGCCAGGTCTACTGCTCAGGACATCCTCCAGGAGAGGATCAGGATGTTTGGGGGACTGAGGTGTTTGTAAGGCTTTCTCCCTAAGAAAGGTCCTTGTAAGCTCTTTCAGTGGTGGAAGCAGAAGAGTAGGATGCTCATTCTTTATGTATTATTTGGTGACATATTTTGTCCCAGAGGATGATCCCAGAAGCTGAAGAGTCTGGGAAGACACCTCCACCCCACAATAAAAGGGCTTTTTCCAGATGTCTGCTCCAGGCTCTTAAGGGTGGGCTGCAGAAGCACATAGCTCCTTCATGCTGCAAAGCCTTTGAGCACAGGCAGCTGGTGGAGGGAAGCTGAGATGGAAGCAAGATCCCAGGGCCAGAGCTTTGGGTCTGTGTGCTACAGAAGCAGGACTGGAGACTCCCATGGGCAGGGCCAGGCTTTTCAAATGCTCCCCATGTGCATTGTGCAGGTTTGTTTTCTGAGGGAAAGCCATCCAAAATCCACCTCCTCCTTCTACTTTGCCCGTAAACTCTCCCCTGCTCCCTTTATTTTTTCTGCAATCTACAGACCTCTTTTCCAAATCAGATGTGGCTAAAAAACCCAAGTTCCCTGCCCTGTGGTGAGTCTGGGGCATAGGATGCAAAGGTTTATAGTCAGAGGAGGTTACCAATTCCCACTGTGGATTTTTTCAGTGAATGTGAGTGTAACCTTGTGGGAAAGACTCGTGCAGATCACCTTGCCTCAGCCTCAAAGTCTACAGAGAAAATAATTTGGATGGAGCTTAGTGAATACAAGAAATTCAAAAGGCTCTGCAGAGCCACCTTGTGCCCATCAAAAGCATTCTGGAAGAACACAGCAGTTCAAAGGCAAGGAGTCTGAATAAAATATACACAATTTATTTATTTATAGGAGGTTTACAGCTGTACAATATTGGCTTTCTGTTTGGACCACTCTCTGATCTTGTGCAGCACGACACATCAGTGCCTTTGGAGATGAAGACAAGTCACAGCCTGTTTTAGCAGGCAGATGTCAAAAAGAAATGGATTCCACAGAGTATAATGCCAGGCTGCTTGCAACCATTGAAATGATTAACAAAAGAAATGTGAAATAAATCAGACACATGTTCTACCCCACTCATGAGGGACTGGAAAGTGCATTTCCAACCTGTCCTCCTCTCAAAAAAAGAAAAAACCCGCTGAATATTTCTGTTTACTTCATTCAAAGAGAAAAGGCATCAACAATAGGAATGGCATGTCAGTAATTCCTCTCCCTCATCTGCTCTACAAATAAGAGAAAAAGAAGAGTAAGAAAGGTAATTTTTGTTCTTCCATTGCAAATGTAGGGGAAGAAGGCTTCTGCTCTAGCTTTTCCAAAACTTTTTTTTTCTTTAAAAAAAAGGATAAATATTACTGATATTAAGACAATTTGGTCCTGATATAGAGTGATTTTTTTTAAGAAGCTATTAAAAAGCTGCCTTTCCTCTCTTTATGGCTTGATTCTCTGTAGGGAGGAAGTAGGCTGCCCCTGGGTACCAGGGCACCACAACTCCTTGGTGAACTTCGGCACTGCTCCTTGGGGATCACAGTGCCATTTGGCACATGGCAGGGCACTCCTGGACAAATGGCTCTCCTTTCCTGAAGTCATCCATAGCCTGATTTCCCGAGAAAACAAGGCTAATGCAGGGAGGCTGGACACTTCCACCTGTTGATAATGGTGCAAAGCTCCTGTCATGTTCCTGCAATGCCAAATAGCTCATGCCCCTGCCAGGTGAGGTATCTTTGGGCATCCCTCTCACATATCACTCTGAACTTAAGCCTGTGAGATCTTCTCCTAAGACCCAAATCATACCTTCTAACCCCACAATCCTGCTTCCATTTATTTTCAGTGAAGAGTCTCGTAAACAAAACCAAGATAAAATCAAAATATCTCTGAATTGGTCTTCATAAATTCAAGGATTTGCTTTGCCCTTGGGATCAAAAAGTTGCTTTACCTAACTAGGAGCATTTAAGTCAATCCTGCAAGACACTGAAACAAACTTGGTCCCAGTGATGGCACCTGGAGTTGGAGGTTACTCAGTGCAAACCAGGAGTAATTGAGATGTGGAAAGAGCATCATGGGGCAGTTGCTTGCCCTTAAGTCCTGAAAAACAAGACATAAGAACATAAGCAAATCTGGTAAAAAAGCAAACTCATAACTGCAGGACCGTGTAGGCGAGGAAAGGGGAAAAGCAGCCTGCAAAAATCAATGCAGTTGCACTGTCTGATTCTGGTTGCACCAAGAACTGAGCTAGCAGGTACTTTGGGGAACACTTCACCATGTTTCAGACTTAACAGACCTTTAGGGACTTTAAAAAAAAAACCCAAACAGATTTGCAGGACAAACATGGGTATTTAGTAGGACAAGCATAAACCCTTTACTATAGCAAAAGAAGGCTTTTCTGTTCACTTTTGCTGCAGGAAAAGGACTCTGCTCAAGTCAAAATTTACCAAGATTCAAAGATTTTATCATATGTATTATTTTCCACTTGCATACAGGTGACTGCAAAACATTTGCTTAGAAAATCAGACAGAAAAATCCCTTAACTTGCACCACTTTAAAGGCACATGAATAAAAAACCTCAAACAGGAGAAAAAAAAATGGTTTGAAACTTGTCCTAGTCAGCTGCTGAAAGGCCAGACAATGGGTTGTTGTTTGGTTTATCTGGGTTTATATTTGGTTTATAAGAAGCCAGATTCTGCCACCCAGTGGAATAAGGAAGATTAACCCAGTTTTCATGGAAATCAGGAGCAGACTGTAGCCCTAGACACGACCCCAAGGATGCATTTGGGTTGTGCTCGTGAGACTGGCTCTAGGACTGTGAAACTCATCCTCCACGACAGGAGACTGGAAATTAAAGGTGAGAGATGGACACTGGTATGAATTAAATATTTCCAGCATTTTCAGGCTGCACTGGGAGCAGTGCTCCTCTAGTACGAGCTAAAATCTCACTATTTTTAAAAAGAATTTGAGAAAGCGAGGCACTGAGAAATGATGCACTGTAGGCAGCAGTACAGATGGAGCCCATGGAGCGAAGCTCCCCACCCCTTGAACTTGTCACTTTGGCCTTCAGAGGAACAAATCTTCTCTAACCTAAACACTGAACTGCCCCAGCAGACAACCCACCCCAGCTGCTGGGGTGAGCTCTTGGGATGGGGACAGCATGGAGACATGGAGACAGCAGGCACCGCGGGAGTTCAGGAGGCACCCACAGGAGCTGGATCCAGACTGATTCAGAAACTTCACCCCAGAGAATAGTTATCCCACCACAGCTGGGGATATCTTTCTATACTTCAGAGTTGCATGGGGTTGAACAAGACCTGGGTGGAGACAGCTTGTCCCCAAAATCATGGAGCCTTTGGTCTTGTTGCCCCTGTGGATTTATGCTGCCTTGGTGCGTTTTCCTTGCAGTTGCAGCATGCAAACTCATACCCAAAAATCATCCAACAGGCCCCGATCTGTTTTTCCACTTCTTCTTTTCTGTGGTGCCTCCACAGATAAGCGATTACATGGCAATTTCGAGGGAGACAACTCCATGCACATTACTCTTAACCCAAGCAGACACATTGAAGATGCACTGAAGCGGCTGGTGGGACTGAGGTGGCCACAGGTGTGCGTGGTGGCACATGTGTGTGCCAGCCTGTGTAAACAAACAGCCCCAGGGCATGCTGCTCTGGCTGTCAGGACACACAGCGTGCTCACAGCGGTCCCACAGCCCACGTGGCAGCCAGGGGGGCTTCAGAGGACGCCAGCAGAAGGATCATTGCGGTTCCCCAAAAAAAGGCACCATTTTTTAACACTGAAAACACAAGATTGGCTCCTTAGAGTGGAATGCATGCATGGTTCATATACACTTTGCAGATGAAAGGTAGGCTCTGTGTGTCTCTCTCTCTATATATATGTATGTATGCATGTTTATATTCACATATGTGGCACCAGAAGAGTCATCCTTGAGTATTCAGACATTAGTGAGGATGTTACTGCTGAGCAGCATCACAGCAATGGTTCCAGGGAGATCGTTTGACCTCCTGTTCCCCCTGTCCTGGAGGTGCAGCGTGTGCATCGACTGCCGGTCGCTGGGATCCCCCGTGAGCACCACCTGGCCCAAAAACTCGTCACTTATCAAGTTGTGGTTCCAGATCTGCAGAAACAAAACAGGGATGAGGGCAGCTCCTTCAGGGATGCAGCCAGCCTTCACGAACTAGAGTGCAGGGGTCACTGGAGACATGCCCTGAGCTGAAGCCAGGGCCGTGGTGAGGAGTGGGGGTGTCACACTGGTAGTGAGAGGGGGGAAGGAAATGCCTTTACCAGATGTCACCTTGGTGATGAGAGGTTGAGCTGCATTAACTAATGATGCTCAGCCTAGGGGAACAAATCTGCTCTGGATAGTGTGAGGAGAGGGTAGGGGCTCCAAGTGAGAGAGGGTATCCATCCCTCAGCTCACTGCCAGGTACCTGAACAATGATGGGCTGTCCTGGCTTCTTGCGGTAGAAGAGCCCTTTCACATCGAATTCTGGTGATACCGTGTTCTTCTTCACCGGAGAACGAACCTTTTGCCCTTCACACTTTATGATCACGTAAGGGTCAGCTCCTGAGGAGAGAAAAAGGATTTTTTTTCTTTGTTGTAGATTCTGTAATTCCTTAGAGTCCTTTCCCAGGGGTGTCATGTAATACTTTGCCTCCATATCCCACCAGAGGAGCTGGATATCTGCCAAAGGGTTGGTCACATTCCAGGTGATGTCCATGGAGCTCAGCTGTTTGGCTCAGGTTTAATTCTATTAGGTGACATTGTTTCTGGGCAGCAGGTGATGGTGGACTGCTATGAAGCTGGGGAAGGGTCTGGATGGAGCACAAATCTGATAAGGAGCAGGCTGAAGGAGCTGGGGGAGCTCAGCCTGGAGAAAAGGAGGCTTGGGGTGACCTTATCCTCTCTACAACTCCCTGAACAGAGGATGTAATGAGGTGGGGGTTGGTCTCTTCTGCCATGAAACAAGCAACAGGATGAAAAGAAAGGGCCTCAAATTGCACCATGGGAGGTTTAGACTGGCTGTTAGGAAAAACTAATTCATCAAAAGGGTTATCAAGCACTGGAACAGGCTGCCCAGGGCAGTGGTACAGTCACCGTCCCTGGTGGAAATGAAAAGATGTGTAGATGGGGCACTTGGGAACATGATTTAGTAGAGGCACTGCTGAGTTAAGGGCTGGACTCAATGATCTTAGAAGGCTTTTCCAACAGAAACAATTCTAGGGTACTGCGGAAGGGCTGCCTCTCTTGTCTCCATATTCTACAGGAACACTCCTTCATCACCCCAAACCCTTCTGACCACTGCAGTAAATGTTCCATGGAGGACACCATCCTAGTCAACCCTCCTTTTAGCATTTGCTCTCCTAGAAGCAGGCAGAAATAAGACCATGGAGAAGAGAAAGAGGCTCACACAAGGAAACACCAGACGGAGGATAGAGTTACCAAGTTCACATTGGGCTACCAGCCCACAGCTGGAGGGGACCTGAGCTTCCAGGAGAAGGAAAGAGTCCCTCATTAGTGAATACTTTCATCTTGCCAAACAAGTGCGCTTTTTTGGGAATTTCAGTAGAGAAGGAGTTATTGCTATGGAAATTTAACTGCCAGAATGCATTTTCTTGACATGAACTTTGGTAGCTATGGTGGAAACAGACCAGTTGGATGAGTTTTCTTGTCCATGGGAAATGTGGAAATGAGGAGGAACAAACAAGCCCCTTCTGAGGGCCAGGGATTTTGATTGCCAGACCACCTCTTTGATAGCTTTCTGCTTGCAAGGGCCTGGCTCCCCTGGTGAGACACAGCTGCTGGATTTCACAGCTGTTTTTCCAAATTACCTTGTCTTTTGGGATGTCCCATTAAATACTCAGATTCCATCAGCCAGAGCCAAATTCCTATCTGTAAATCACTATTTCCAAAGTAGTGTATAAGGCCTGGCCCAGGATGTGTGAGAGATGCCACTGCATTGGAAAACACCGAACACACTGATGGTGGTGGGAGCTGAACAGCTGGAAAACAGCTGGAAGAAAGCAATTCCCAACGGACTTTTTTGGAAAAAATGTCTTATGACTCCAGGATCCACACATTTTCTCATCTGAAGACCTCCTTGTTTCTGTGAACAGTTCAAACACCTTTGGCTAGAGATTGCCCTGCATTGCTACAGGTGCACTGACCAGTTGTGAACAACACAAGAGAAAACCCACCTGCCTAGGGTTAAATTCCCTCCCTAAACACCAGATAGGGTAGAATGACTCCCTCTGTGACATGTGATAAATAAGCACACTTGACTAGTCCTTGCTTAGAAAAGATCCTGCTCGTTACTTTCAGGGATACAGTGATAGGCAGCCCTGATAATAATTAAGTGATAGGCAGCCCTGACAATAATTATTGGGTGAAAAAAAAGTACTTAAAGTATTAATTGGGTTTTATTTCTATTTTTTAATTTTTCAAATTTTATATTTTAAATTCAGCTTGAAAGTGTTTGGCTAAATCTTGCCACAATTACCACACATCCTTGACTCAGGAAATGGGGGAGAAAGGCTAGGATCTGGTCTATTTCCATGGTGGAAAGATATTTTCTTCTCTAATCGCCACCTCTAGACCTTTCATCCCAAATTCAGCAATCTCCTAGTACAAGCCATCCCTACCACTGGGTTTCTTGGTCCAGAGGCAGACAGAACACGGGGCTCTTGCCAGGAGCCTCTGTGTGGCTGCAGGGCATGGGAAGGTATGGTCCTGCTGCTGTCTTCCATGCAGGAAAAGTGATGGATGTCAGAATTGATCTAGATCCACACCATCCCAAAGTGAGCTGAGTTTGGGATACACTCTGCTGATAAGACATTTATCCAGCCTTAGTTAAGAATACCACACATCAGACTCTTTCTCTGTCCTTCTTACTAAAAAGCCTTTAAATACAATTCCTGACTTTTACAGCTGCTCATACCTGGGAGGAAGGCTTGGGTTGTTACAGGACCTTTGCTAAGGGCTTTGGGGAAGTTTAGGGAGGGTCTCAGATAACAGTCTAAATATAACAGCCCCCAGATCATGTCCACTGCAAGTGAGTTTGGTTCTACATGGACTTTCTCCTCCTCTGGTGTCTGAATCAAGCATGTTCACTGAAAAAAAATAAATCTGAGGATATAAATTCCAGCTATGTCCCACTTCATAAACCACCTCCCAACTCCTCTGGGGCCAGACAACAGGCAGGGAAAAGACCAGTACCTCCTTGGGAGTCCTGATTCTTGAGCCCAGCTGCAGCAAGGACATGGATCTGGGATACTACCTGTGGGTAGCCACACATCCCACTCCAGCAGGTGTGTGGTGGCTCATCCAGTGTCAGCTCTCTGCAAGGAAAAACAAGTGGCCTTTGAGAGGTGCTCAGTCTTATCCCAAAGAATTTGCTCAGGCATGATGAAGGACTGTACAGGGCATTCATTTAAGAGCTGGACTCAATGATCTTTGGAACCTTTTGGGTCCCTTCCAACTCAGAATATTCTATGATTTTGTGACTACACACTGTCCACTGTCAGACTCTGTTCCTCACTCCAATCTCCCCAACCTGATTTTGGGATGCTCTCCCATATCATGCTTTGAAGCAGAGCGGGAGCTTCTCTGCATGTCTGTGGAGAGAGCTGCAAAGATCTCCTGTCTCTTGACCACCCTTAACAGAAAGCCAAAGAGCAGCTGCAAGCATGGCAAGGCTATGACCATTCAGGAAAACCACAAATCAGAAGCACAGGACTGTCTCCAAAGTGCCAATCCCTCCCCATCCCTGCTCATGCTCCTTACCGGCAATCTGAAGGCACGTCTGTGAAAATCCTGAGCAGGAACTCGCCTTCATGACCAGGGTCAAAAGTGGTGGGGATGATGACGTAGCGGCCTTCCTTCAGGTCTGTCCTCAGGAAAACGCTGCGGGAGTTGATGTAGATGGAGCTGGCCACCTTCTGCTGCAGGGTGTGCATCCGGTAGTTCCTGTTCAACTCCACCTGGGCACAGACCACAGTGGGATGGTCAGTGGATTCCCACTGGCTGAAAAGGTACTGGTACCTACCGTGGGGGTGAAAAGACTGCAAGGACTGAGTCCACAGCGCCAGGAGACATGGAGTTAAGAGAACCAGGAAAATGGTCCCAACTGTGCTGGATGGAAATCAAGTGTGGATGTGGCTTTCCCAACTCTTTTGACTCAGGGATTCATCTCTTGCATCCCAGCTTAACACTGCGGACCCAGCAAACAACAAAATTTCTGGGCAACCTGTTGTCCATGCTGTCCCCTTTGGTATCCCTCTTCCTCTCAAGAGGAGGGCAGGCTGTGCTGATGGCACCCCAGAAGCACCCAGATAATGATTAAATGAACAGTATGGTCATGTAGGAGTGATGTACCACTCTACAACCAACAAATTTACAGTGGCATTCTGTAATGCAGCCAATTCCAACATGCAGGAGCCCCAGGCTACCTTATGGATATCAAATCCTATGGCCAAGTTCTCTCCTTTGCCCTCTTTGCGACTGGTCCTTTTGGGCTTCTGCTGGATGGAGATCAGCACTTCATCTTCTGCCTTCTTCACATCAAACACGTACTAGAAGCAAAGAGAGGAAAGTAAGGGAGATATTTATCCTTGGGCATGGGTGAGGGTGGATTTAACAGATCTAGCATCAGCTTCTCCCAATCCACCTTCATGCAGGGACAGCCTGGCTTCAAAAAGCTAATACAGAGCTGGAAACTGGAAGCAACTCTCCCACATCCTAATGACAACTCCTGCAACGGACCAGACCATTCCTCAACTGCTTATTAGACGAAGGACTCAAAAGGACTGACTGGTGATCATGAGAGTCCCAGTTCAGAGCAGGACCAGATAATTGTGGAACCATTTATATTGGGAAAGACCTCTAAATCATCCAGTCCAACCCTCAACCTAGCACCGCCAAGTCCACCTCTAAACCATGTCCCCAAGTGCCACATCCACATGCCTTTTGAATGCTTCCAGAAATGATGACTGTACCACTGCTCTGGGCAGCCTCTCCTAATGTCTTCGTGCTTCCAGTAAGGAAGTTTTCCCTAATATTCAATCTAAACCTCCCGTGGCACAACTTGAGCCTGTTTTCTCTTGTCCTACTTGTTAACTGGGAGAAGAGACCAACTCCCACTTGTATATGATACCCTTTCAGGTATTTGTAGAGAGCCATAAGGTCCCCTTGAGCCTCCTTTTCTCCAGAAAAGTTTGCTCCTGACATGAACTTCAAGCTAGAAGGAAATGGCTCTATGGGCTATACCTGTCCTGGTAAATTTAACAGCGTCAAAATTTGGGCACAAAAATTTGAATTTGGTCATCCAGATGTCCAGATTGTTGGAAATTACTCCTGGCCCTGTTTGACTGGAACCAGCCAACATTGCTACCCTGCGGCACAGTTTGTTTTTCCCTTGTGCCAAGATGCTCTACACTAAACACTTGGATGTAGTCTCCTTGGTAAGAGGGATAATGTTAATAGAGTTGGCCTCAATGCTGGTGATGCTGTGCCAGAGAATTGCCATAAGCACAAATAATTAGAAGTCTGGTAGCCATTTCAGCCTTCTAGGCCCCTGTAGGAGGGTTAAACACTTGCAAGCACACAAGAAGGCTCCAGAAGACCCACTGCCCGATTACTCACTTGGGGGTTCTGCAGGAAAGTGTCCTTGTGGTTGATGCAGCCTCCAGAGCGGTTTTTCAAGGGGTCACTGCTTCTGGTCCATGCCCCATGTAGCACTGCCTCCTCCCAGGTCTTGTGGATGCTCAGGTAGGAGGTGTTGATCAGACGGCACTTGATGATGTCCGTGAAGTATTTGCAGAAATCTTCAAAGGTCATCCTGAGTCAGGAAAGGGGAGAATTGGGTTATGCTGCTACATTCCCTGGAGAGGTACACTGCGGGGATTTTCTTGATTCCCTGTTAGAGAGTGTGGGTTGTCTCTGATGGCTGATGAATAACAAGAGTTTTTCATCACTCATCTCCAAAAGAGATGGAGGTACCTTTCTCTATGCCTGCAGTAAATACTTCTTGAGTTTAAACAACAGATCTCTGTGTTTCAGGATGAGAGAAGCAGCATGGTGGCCCTTTCTCCACACAAGGATAATGTTGTACTGAAATATTCCTGGTGAGGCTGTGAAGTTCAGCACATTTATGACAGGTTCTCAGTACCCTGGTGAAACGGTTTGGCCCCTGAGTGATGCAGAGCACATTGCAATTCCAGGGTCATGGCTGTCAAAAGCTGACACCCATGGGCTTAAGGAGGAAGCTTCACTAGAGCTCGTATGGCTTGGAAGTGTGTTTTCTCTGGATAGCTGTATGCATGGAAAAGATGTACGTGCTCCATGGGGTGGGAGAATGCTGTGGGCATGGCCTGTGGTGACAAAAACAGGAGGGACTCACCAGAACTCTCCATCATCTTCCACTGTCATTCCCATCTTCTCTCTCTCACTTTTACTCACTTTCTGCCACTCCTCAGAGCTGTGGGAAGAGAACAGGATCATTACTCAGAGGTAAGGGACACACAGGAACTTGAGGCACAAGGACTGTATAGAGCCAGTCCCCATGCTGCTCTGGTTAGGTCATCTGCCAAACACGGGGGAAGTGCAGCACGACTTGCAACTTCTGCCTCCCTCCTGACTAGTGGAGCTGAATCCAGTCTGGCAAGGTTTTATTTGGCCATGAGTACAATCACAGCCCTATCCATAAAGATAACAAAATTGACTCTGGCCAAAGGCTCTGGTTGCACCAGGCCTTGGTTCCTCATCTCATCCACAGCCATCACAGCAGCCAATGGTGGCAGAGGCTGATTCTGTTGGGAGCTTGTTTTGCTGGAATAAGACTGGGAGCACAAAGGTGACCTGTGAACATCCCTCACTAGTATGAAAGAACATGGAATCATACAATCACAGAATGGTTTCGGTCGGAAAGAACCTTAAATATCATCTCATTCTAACCCCCCTGCTATGAGTAGGGGAACCTTCCACTAGACCAGGTCACTCAAAGCCCCATTTAACTTCACCTTGAACACTTCCAGGGATAGGGCATCCACAGCTTCTCTGAGGAACCGTGCCAGTTCCTCACCGCCCTCACAGGGAAGAGTTTCCCACTGAAACAAGCTGCCCCTCCCAACTCACGTGTCGCTCCAAGGGCCGTTCCACTCCCGCTCTCCCCACGGGTTGCGCATGCGGATCATGTCCAGCTTCTCTGACTTGAAGAAGGACAGAAGGCCATGGCCCAGACGGACCTTGCGCACGTCCGTCACCGCGTACGCGTGGCCCTTCACCAGCCCGCAGGCCAGGCGCGCCTCCATGTCAGCTGCCGATGTGGCCTGGCAGGGGGACACAGACAGTGCTCAGACCAGGGCATGGTCACTTCTGCAGGGGCTGGGAGAGAAAGCAACTCAGATCTCCCTGCAGGTTTCTTTAAGCCAAAAAGAAGAGCTTCGATAGTCAGGGAGAGAGCCAGCTGGCATGTCTCACTCAGATGCCACTTTCTGTGCTGGATCCCTCCTTTTCCTCATTTGCCTCATGAGGCCTCTGAGCTCCCGTATTGGCAACCGATACAGCTCATCCTAATGGTTACACTGAGAAGTCTGGCAACCAGCATTTGCAAAGATGCCCAGATGCAGACACCAAAACACCTTTCTCTGAAGTGGATCCCCTCCTGGCATTTAAAGGGTGCTGGGATGAATCTGGGCTTTTGGACATAGCAACAAAGAATAAGGAGGGTTGGCATTCAGGACTCACTCCTTTTGCCATCATCAGGAAGTCAGAACCCTTGGCCACAACTTATCTGATCTAATTTAGAAGTTTATGACTGTGTAAGACATCTGCATCCTAAAATGCCTATTCCTGTGGGACCGTGACCACACTGGCAATGTTTCTTACTTTGATGGAGCAGCTGATGAGGCCTCCCCTGTTGTGCACCTTCAGCACGCGCTCAAAGAGGAGGTTTCGCTTCGCTTCATCAGTGATGTAGTCCCCTTCGGTCAGGTCGATAGGTTCAGAGACCCCACCAGTGAAATCCACCAGGGCATCAGCTGTGTTGCCTCCATCCAGGGCCTCGTAACAGCCTGACAACCTGAAAGAGAGTGACAGCGATGGCACAACGTTTTAAGGGGATGATTCTTGGGGCAGCCTCAAGAATGGAGATTTGCAGTTGAACTTCAAGTGGGAGAGGACAGCAAACTAGGACCCACATTCTTTGTTGCAATCTTGCTGTCATAGGACCAAAGTAAAAGGAATTTGAAATCTCTAGTATAGGTGTTACTTAAAGAAACATTGAAGGGTATTTTGCTTTGAGGGTAAACTAGGGCTAGAGAAGGGGATTTTTTTCTTAGTGTTTGTCTGTTTGAGTTATGTACTACTTCTCCACAAGAAAGATGTTGTTTCCGCTGCTGCAAACCAGCTGGTGAATGAACAGAGGAAAACAGTGCCCAGGTCACACTTTATCCTACAGCTGCCTGGGTACCTACTTGGCATAAGCTTTCTCCACCAAGGCACACCAGAACTCATTCCTGGAGTTGGAGTGGCAGTAGATGAGCTGATTGTGGAGCGTGGGCAGGCGATCATCGATCACCACATCCAGCCACTGACCGAAACGCCAGAACTGGAAATGGAAGATCCCCACATAGCTCTCGGGTTTCTCAGGGTTCCACTCCTGCTCCTTCCAGTCTGGGATGACCTGCAAAAGAAAATGCACATAGACCCAAATTATTCCCTTTTTTCCTGGGTTTGAATCTCATCCTGGAACTAATGCAGACAATATCAAAGACAAGAGGAATGGATTTGCTTATAGTCTGTGGGGGACAGATTTTGGACCTGGTTCCACCAATGCAGACTAGATTAACATGCACTGGAATAGCTTAGACTTCACTGTTCTTTGGAAGGTGGAGTTAAAGACCTTTGTCCTCTTTCTTATATTCCTACCCTGGACATCTGCTGACATCTACTTCCATAGACAGGCTATTTGAGCAGATGAGTTCTTTTTCTAACCAGGGATGGTTATTTTTATGACCACGTTTTTTTGTTTTTTAGCGTCAGTTGGGTACCACTAACAAAGGGCACCTTCTTTGATTCTCCTGCTTGATTCTGGTGTGACTTGACTGGCCCAAGAGCAAGTGTGGCATTCATCTACCTGGTGCCAATGAACAGGCAACAGATACTCTGCATGAACCTACTCTGTTAAATAAAAGTGGGAAAAGCAGGATCCCCATTCCCTCAGGGTCTCTATTCTTCCCTGTCAAGAGCTCCCACACTCACCTGGGCAAGCACAGGCAGGTAATTTGATGAAAGATGAAAAAGAAGGCCTGAGCTGAAAGAAGCCCTAGAGCAGCTGAGGGGTCTGAGGAGGCACAGGTTTGGTGTCACTGCCAGCAGGACAGGCACAAGCAAAGGGTAACTGCCAAAGTCCATGGCCCATCATGGCTGCAGGCCCCACCAGCTCCGCTTTGGATGGAAAATTCACCCAGCTGGGTCAGAAATGAGCACAGCCAGGCACAGATGCTACATGTAGGGGGATCTGCATCTTGTTTAGAGCCAGGATACAGAGGCACACAGCAGGGAAATACCCCACTGCAGTTTAGCTTTTGTTGGGGGTGGAGGCAATGTGGTTTTACTGCACGGCCAGGGGGGCTGTGAGGCCACACATAGTTACTCTAGTTGATGTCTGACAAGTGCTGACTTACACAGCAGCAGTAATGTGGCTGACTGTCCACACCCCTGCTACTTCACTTACCTGCTCCCAAAAGATCATGAACTCAGTGGTAAAAAACCCCAAAGTGTCCATGCAAGCATGCATTATGTTCCAATACACCCAATAACCACTTTCCCACTTTCCCACTTTCCTGTGGAGAGTTGAGTGTGTTGGGGTGGGCTAGGAGAGGACTTGACTACATTGCATGGAAAGAGCCTCTTCATGAAGTCACAAGACATGGTGAAAGCATCTTTACTGTGCTTTGGGTGCTTGTCCAGCTGAAAGAGCTGCTTTTTTTTTTTTTTTTTCTTCTTTTCTGTCTGCTGTCATAAAGCAGGAATTGTGCAGACAATTCCCTCTGAAGAGCCCCCTGACTCCTTAGCTACCAGCAGTGATCCAGCCCAGGGCTCTTATTGCTCCTATACTGAAATATTAATGATGCCATCAGCACTGGAAGCTCACAGGCACTCTTGAGTCATCTGGATCAATAGAAGCAGAGCAGACAAAGCCATGAAAAAGAGACACATTTGGAGGGTTTGGTGTTTTATAGAAGTGCTAACAACTGTGTCCCAGAGTCCTCTCTGGAGACTGCCAGGAAAGGTCAGACAGCCTTTCATCAGTGCCCATTGATTCCCTCCTGACTGGAGCTCATCCTAATGAATTGTCATAGAGGACCATCGTGATAATCAACTCGCTATTAATGTGGGCTTAGAAATGATCCCAGCATTGATTAGAGGCAGCTTGTCAGCCAGAGCTGGTAGTGACAGCTTCCAGCTGGCTGGGTCTGGGACTTGCTCCTACTGTCACTGGTGGCAGGACACACAGTTCCCCACCATCCTCCTCCATTTCTTCACTTGGGGACAGCTCTGGGAGCACCCTCCACCACTGAGAGCAGCAAAAATGGTCAGCTTTCATCCAGAGCAGGGTCCAAGAACAAGGACTGGTCGTATTTCTACACTGACCCACAAGGAAATGAGAGGAATCTGATCTCCACAGCAGGTGTTCCCTGCTGGAGAGTATGCCATGGGCCACCTATCCCAGGATCCCAACAAGCCCTGGACTCAGCTTGGTTGTGTGACACTGGGGCAGTGAAAACCATGTTCTTCTCCTTCACCAGCTGTGCTGCTTTTTCCTTAGAGGCTCACAAAATCTGATGCTGCTACAGCATTTAGTGTGACAAATTTAGAGTGAAAGGGTTCAGAGACAGGTAAATTGGGAGCTCAGAAATGCCAGGTTCACCTCCCTAAGCTGATTTAGGCTTTTTTCAATTTTCTTATGAGTGGTTAATTAAGAGAAAAGGCACCTGTAGCCCTGGGAAAAATGTCTCTGATTAGAAGAATTTGGTACATGCCAAGTTCTTCAAGCCTTCTGCTGGGAACTTGCCAGTTCAGGATAAGGAGGGAGGCACCCAGTTGCACCAACCTGCTGAACTGTGGTACAAACTGGGATCAAATTCCCCTGGGAGATTGGATAGGGTGGTGTATCTGAAAGTCTTTATGGGATGTTGAAACTGTGTAAGGGTAGTTTCAGTGACTGGTAAAAAGAGGCTCATCTTCCCTGCAGCAGAGAGAGATCACACTGGTCCCCTCACCTCCCTCCCCAGTTCTGAAGGAAACAAGGATCCATCTTAGAATAATTTCTCCTCCTATGCCCAGCTTCAAGCCCCCCTTGACTACAAAAAACCTGCTCAAAATACTCCATGAAGCCTTCCACACCAAGAGAGAAGAAAGTAAATGTTCATCTTACATTTTACAGGAAGTTAAAAGGGGCTCAAGAATACCAATATTGAGTTGAAATTCGGTGCTTTATTGTGTGCAGGATTAGGGCAGCTTCCAAAGGGAGCATGAAGAAGACACAAACAGCCTCAGTCCTTAAGGGGAACCCATTGTCTAAGCTTTTATTTACTGTGATACACCAATACCCAGTGAGATATCTGCAGCACAAACTCTACCCTAGCAACGCAGCAATGGCATATTGTGAGACTTAGCATGCAAAAACCCCTTTGGATGCTTCCAGTGGCTCCTGTTATTTGGTCTGAAGTGGTTTGTAGTCAGGAACTTTGCTCTGGGTTGTACAAGGAGGGGTCTTCTATGGGAAAGTGTGCTAGGACCCTAGAGGTGTGTTTGGCCAAGCAGGGATGCATCCACTTTTCTCTCTACTCGCTGAGTCCAGCATTATTTGTGTCTAAGCAAAGACATCAACTTTTCTGGCAGTGGTCATGGCATGGCTGTAGGATTTGGTGGTTCCTGGGCTTTGATTTTGGGCAAGACTCCCACCATCTCTCCAGCCAGTAGCTGATCTTCAGCTTTCTGCCTGGCATAACTTGTGCATTTAATTTTATACACTATTGTTGGGCTGGGGAAGGCATAGGGTCTGCATCTCTGGAGGTTTTGGAGAAGAGGTTGGACTCTTTTTGGGGCTGGTCTGCATAAGTCCACAGGCCACAGGTACAAAGTCACCTTGCCCTGGCTTTCCCATCACTACTCTCTCCTTACTCATCTTGGGAAACTGGCAGGCTGCACCTTGAGAAGAACTCACACACATTTGAGTGCAATCTGAGCAAAGGACCAACTGTAATAGTACTTAGCTCTTTCAAGGGACTTTTCTATCTGTGTGTCTCAAGAAGCTTCATTGAAGTACTCTCCACTTTTTGGTGGAGGAAAAGGAAACATCCAAACTTCACAGTTTACTTGCAGTCATGGGGCAAACTGGGCACAAAGCACTCTCCTGTTCCAGTACCTATAAATGTACCACTCTCCTCTGCTCCCATGATCATCCAGACACCCTTCCCTGTGTTGTAGAGGGCAGCAGACACTGCTTTTCAGGGCCAGAAGCAGCATGTTCCTGCTCTGAGGCTTGGAAAGTGCTCTGCAGCCTCATGGCTCTCTACAGACACTTCAGAGTAAATATTTTCATGGGTGCTTTAAGGGCAGAACAAAGCACAAATTAGCTCTGCTGCAGAGGACTCATTGTTGACCTAGGCTGCTCTGAGCTGCTGGATCTGCCCACACACACACATCTGCTCCAACCCATCTTGGACCAACAAATTCCATCCTCCCCCAGCAGGAAATGGTGGCAGAGGTCGGAAAAGGCCAGTCCAACCTCCCCATGAGTCCAGTGGATTTACAAACTGCAGAATACAGTGAGTCCAAGTGTATGCACTTCAGCTTTGCAGCAAGGTGGATTCTCCATGGGACTGTTCTTCAGAGACTCCAAGCAGCCACAGCAGCAGCACAAGTCACCAGAGCCTGCAAGCACTTAGCATCTTGAAAGGAGAGAAACTCCATCACAAACAAGCCCTCCCTTTTTAATGGCCAGGATGGAAACTGGAAAGCAGGGCTCTCTCCAGGGGTCCCTGCTGTTTTCTGGTATGCCAATTACTTATTTTTCCAGCAGGTTTTTAGTGTGCAGTTGCTACAGTGAGAGGTCGTAAGGCAGCCTTGTATTTCCAAGCCAGTAGGATCCTGTGCAAATCCCTGATGAATTCACAAGCACACAGTCTTATACTCAGGCAAATGCAGCAGCAAGCTCATAGTCCCATTCTCCCCATCATTTAGACAGAGGACAGCATATTTAGGGAATATTTCACAGGGCTGAGGGGCCCCAGAAGCACTGAGCTGTTTTCTGCTGTACCCCATTGCTGTCTCTCATTAAAAAAAAAACAGATGTAAAAATGGAACAAAGAACTGAACTGAAAGAAGCATAGCTGGAGCGAGAAAAGCTGAGCAAGAGGGGATCAGGCTTTAAAAACAATGGAGCCTTTCAGCTGAGCTGGCTCGAGGCCGCCAGTGAAAGTGAGGAGAAAATACATCACCTTGCGGATCTGGGCTAATTCTGCTATCCGCTCCCCAAACTCCTGGGCATCTGCCTCATTGCACTCCACCTCCTTGGCCCCCAGCTTCTTCCAGAAGATGCCCACCGGCTCCAGCAGCTGCCGGTTCATCAGGTGGGTGAGATCAGGTGTCCAGTGCTGGGAGGTGCCAGTCACCGTGACCTTCCCAGGTCTCTCCAGCCGCATGTCCCAGCGGAGGAAGCGCAGGTTGTGCTGCTGGATGAAATCCACTCGGTAGATGTGCTCGTTGGGACGCAGCAGCTTCTCCCCATCCTGGGGCCTGATGTTTTTTTGCTGCAGGCTCTGGAACCGCAGCCTCATGCGCCGGGTGAGCTGCTCATCGCAGGTGAAGGGCAGCTCAAGCATCCCTGCCTCAGCTGCCATCACCTTGGCTGCTCCTCCGCTCCCTGCTCAGCAGCGTGTGGCTCTCAAACAGGACACGCGGGGGGGAAGATCAGACAGGCCCCTGGAGCTGGTGTCCCTTCTCCACAGTCCCAGCAGTGCTAGGCAACCTGGGCCAGTGATGCAAAACACCTCTGGGGCTTCCCCTGAGTGCCCTCCCGACTCATTTGCAGATTGAGAACTGTTGGCGCTGCTGTGCACGACAATCTATAGGCAAGGGATGTCTGATGTCAGCCTCCCTGGAAACCTCCCTAACAACCATGGCTCATTATGCCAAAACAAAGCCAGGGATGCCACCCTGGCAAGGATGAGTGGCAGTGGCTCTCTCTGAGTGTGGGTTCATGGCTAATTCAGGCTGGAATGAGACTCTGGAGGAGTCTGGTGCAACCTATTGTTCAAAGCAGGACTTACTTCAGGGATAAATCATGTTTCTCTGGGCTTCATCCAGTCCATCTCTGAGTATCTCCATGGACAGAGGTCCCACAGCCTTTCTGGGCCCTGTTCCAGTGTCTGACTGAGCTCATGCTGAACAGAAGCTGCAGCTTGTGCTGCTGTCCTTTGTCCTCTGACTGTGCATCCCTGCAAGGGCCTGGCTCCATCTCGTCCACACTCCCCTATCCAGGCTGGATGGGGCTCTGAGCAGCAAGGTCCAGTGGCAGGTGTTTCTGCCCATGGCAGGAGGGATGGAACTAGATGACCTTTAAAGGCTCTTTCCAAGCGAAACCATTCCGTGATTCTATGGTTAAGCAGCTGCACACAGCAATAAGCTCTCCTTTTAACTTCTCTCCTCCTGGATGAAAACCCACTTTCCTCCTGACCATTTTGGTGGCCTCCATCAGGCTGTGCCATCCAGAAAAGGACATGAGGGTCCCAAGGGACAAGTTTACTCCAAGTTGATGAATAGCGAACTAATATGACCATGGTGCCCTTTTCTGGATGGCACAGCTGGCAGGAGTCAGACACCACACTGCTCCTGCAGCAGCGAGTCAGCACCAGCATCCTGGCATGGCTTTGCCCCGCATTTCAATGTCTCAATTTCTTTTCATAAAAGCTAGATATGTCTGAAGGGTCATAGAAAGGGTGTTACATCGCTAGATCAAATCTGGAGCCATGTAGGGTCATCCCAGAGGCAGGAATTTAGAAAACAGCTCTCAACTAAATTCCAGGACCCCATTCCCACTCAGTGATTCACACCACACAGGCATAAAGAGAAGCAGAGACATGGAGAAAGCAAGGTGGAAAAAAAAATTTTGAATAAAATAACGTCCAGGGATACACAGGGACATGCTAGCCTGCCTTATTTTCTTAAAGGTATTTCTCCTCCCCACACTTAAGAGAGAGAGTTTCACTGTGTGAAATGGAGCAAGGGACATGCAGAGCTTATGTTACATCCTGATGGACACCAGGAATACATTTTCTAGTAGCCATGGGTGATCTGGGCCAAGATTCCTGGGCTGATATTTCAGAGATACTAAAGCCTGCATCAGCATCTTTCAGCTTTTGCCAGACATTTTGGTGACATAGAGACATTTTGGTGTCCAGCAATGTTATCATATTTGCATGTGTAACCACACTTAGGACCAAGGGGCCCATTATTTCTGTCTCTGAGATCTTCAGCAAATAAGAAACTCTTTACTCTGAGCATGGTGAGACACTGATACAAGTTGCTCAGAGAATTTGTGGATTCCCCATCCCTGGAAATGTTCAAGGTCAGGTTGGATGGGGCTTTGAGCAACCTGGTCTAGGGGAAGGTGTCCCTGCCTGTGGCAGGGGACTTGGAACTAAATGGTCACTAGGGTCCCTTCCCACCCATATAACTCTATAAATCAAACCTTTCTGAAAGAAAAGAGGGGCAGGTAAAAAAAAGCCTCTGAGAGTTAAGGCGATGGAAAATGAGAAGTCACAAACACAGCCAAATTGCCAAGGGAGGAAAAGCAATGCCCGGAAAACTGAAATAATGAAGTGTCCAAAGGGACCCAGGCTCTGTTTGGTTGGCATTTCCCAGGGCAGAGCTGGAAGTGAATGGTGAGGAAGGATGACAACTTGCCCACTCACCCTTGGGGGATCTTGATGGTAAGAAACAAGCTAAACAATCTTGTGCATCACCCTTGTAATGAGAGCCACAGCAGTCACTGCAGCCACCATGGCAGGAAGCCTTATTGCTTATCCAGAAGGCAACAACAGCTATCCTCTTACCATATAAAGACAAACCTTGATTTAAACAGAAAATGAGGATTCCTGCAAGAAATCCATGAACTTGATGTTCATGCTCTCCACAGGAAGCAGAGACTGGAAGAACCACAGCATACAGAGCAGACGTAAAGGTGTGGGGTGGAGGAAATCATTTCAGGCCCGTGGCTGTAGCAGGCTGTGGGTGAAGCAGGTGGTGCTGCCTGCTCACACTGGCTGCCTTTTACAGTAAAATCTGGGAAAAGTTGCTCACAACTTGCTGGTCTCCTGCCCTATGATGACGCACACCTGCACCAGTCTGCAGTCCCCCTGCCTTGGCTTTCACAGGGCTGACATCTTGCACAGCTGAGGCCATTGTGGAGATGGGCACAGACTGTCCAAGGATGTGGCACTCAGCACCTCCCTTCCCCTGCACCTCTCTGCTTGCTCCCCAGCTCTGCAGCCCCTCGCTCTGGTGCAGCTCCTTGGTGGCTTTCTGGCCCACAGCACATTCCCTTTGGATCCCACACTTGAAGGAACATGCTACATGGTGCCATCCAGCCATGGGACATGCCAGGGATGGATGCTTTGGGCAAGCAGTGACTTGGGAGGGACACTAACACCCTGAAATCAACCTACCTGCCCCAGCATGAGGTGTCTCACTGCCCAGGCAGGAGCACAGTAAACAGCCAAAGAGAGGGGAGACCATGGGAAGGAGGGAAGGAGGGAAACAGAGACAAACGCTGCAGCTGAGCATCCTGAGTTTTGTTCTTCTTGTTAATTTTTAGATCATTTTGGAATTCGAAGGGTCAAATTTGGGATCTGAAAAACAGGATGGGATTTGATCCACTCGGCTAAGGAGAAACTGGCAAAGGGTCTGGCTGGAGTGTGGTGACTGCAGTCATGATGACGAATGCCCTTTGCAAGTCAGTCTTTAAGGGAGATTTTTGCACATTATCAGTTTTTTGGGACATGGGGCATCCCTGAGAACCAGGTTTTGACCTGGACAAACACAATGCAAAGCCAAGGTGTTGACAACAGGCTCTCCCCTGCCATGGGGAACCACTTACCTTCTGCCACAGAGACTCCCGGGATGCCAGGGAGGAGCAGGCAGCCACAAACCAGCAGTTCCCCACCTGGCCTTGGTGTAAGTCATGGGAGCTGATCCCATCCACAAAGAGACGTGGATCATTGCAGATTTCCTGTGGGACAGGAGAAAAACAGACACACTGTTAGCAGACAGGGAAACCAGGAGTAGGGCTTCTTGGCAAATGAAAGTCGCTCCCTCTCTTCCTGAGATTCCATGTAAACTTGACCTGCAGATTTCTGCTGGCCTCGCTTATCATGCTGGTGGCAGAAGGACCCTGTCCTGCCTTCACCAGGACATGGGCAGCATCACAAGACCTACTCCCTATTCTGTCCCAGCACCAGTGCAGCTTTGTTTTTATCATCCCTGTTGATAATAGTATGCTTTCACACCATTACAGCCCTTCTACTCCATGACTGTTTTACAAAGGGTGAGGGATCTGCTCTTCCAGATCCTAGCACAGGAGATTAAAAAAATTTGGTGAGACAAAAGCTTTGTAGCTGGGCCAGAAGGATTAAATACTCATTCTGCCACCAAAACCAGGATGGTGGATTGTGCATAGACACCATGAATGGAGAAACTTGGGTAGGAGGCAGCTGGGAGGTAAGTTCATCCATCCAATCATGCACCAAGACCATTGGCTCTTCTCTGCCTGGCTCCTGCCAGGCTGCCTTCCCTGCTTCCCACTCCCACTTAGAGCCTGGCCAAGAAAGCACTTAAATAACAGAGGGTCTTGAGCAAGCTTCAGGTGGCACATTGGGGGTTTTTTAAAATATATTTTCTCCTGCTCAATCTGGTTTATAAGTTCATGTCCAGCTGGATGTTTGGAGCAGATGGGACAGACAAACAGCTGAAAGAACCTTTTCCCCTTTGTTATTATAGTTAATTTGAAGAGAAAAAAGGAAAAGCAGATTATCCTTCTTCCTCCACACCTCCCAGTTTTTCAGGGTGGCTGTACTGAAAATAATATGCTCCCCCACCCCGACTTTGCATATGAGGACTTGTATTAGCTCCACCCATAGATTCATGGAAGGGTTTGGGTTGGAAGGGACTCTAAAGATCATCTAGTTTTAAACCCTGCACTCTAGGCAGAGACCCCACCCACCAGATTAGATTGTCCAGGCCTCCACCACAGGGAGGAAAAGGAACCATAAGCACCTCCTGCTATTCCCACCTAGCTCAGCCAGCACCAAATACCTCAAAATTAACCTGACACAAAGTGGCCAGGATCAGACCCAAGGAAAAGGACAAATCCCCCACTGCTGGTGTTGCAGGGTGTTGGGATGAGCGCTAGGGGGAAGCAGGCTGACACCAGCAAAGGCAGGAGCCACCTGTGCCACAGCACCGCTGAGCGCCTGCAGGGATGGGAGAGGAGCAGCGGGGTTCAGCTCCTGTTTCATGGCACAGGGGGAGCACCCAGCAGGGGGGATGTATCTGTAACATCAGATCTTTGCTATTGTGCTCTGGGGAGCAGAGGCACCTTCTTTATCCACTCTGAGGACCACAGCTGCCCCTTCTGCCCTTGGGGGGACCTGCAGATCACAATAAAGGAGTTGCTTGATATTACACAGGCAGGTGAGAACACGAAACCATGAGAAACACAGACCTGTGAGAAACAAAATCTTTTAGGAACGGATCTTTTAAAGGCCATCTAGTCCATGTCCCTGCAATAAGTGGGGACATTGTCAAGTGGATCAAGTTGCTCAGAGCCCAGTGCAACCTGACATTGAATGTTTCCTGGGGCTGGGACATCAATCACCTCTCTGGGCAAGCTGTGCCAGTGTCTGACCACTCTCATTGTAAAAAGCTTCTTCCTTATCAGTAGTCTAAATCAATTCTCCTTCAGTTTAAAACCACTACTCCTTGTCCTATCCCAACAGGCCCTGCTGAAAAGTTTGCCTCCATCTTTCTTATAAGCCCCTTTCAAGTACTGAGAAGCTGCAGTAAGGTCTGCCCTGAAGTGCAGAGCAGGGCTATCACACTTAATATCACACTTCTTCCCTGCAGAAGACCCACACACCACACTCAAAACATAGGACTGAGCCTGGTCCCCAGTGGACTCCCAGTGATCCTAAGTACAGAATCACCAAATCAACATGGCTATAAGGAATTTCTGGATATCATCCAGTCCACACTCCCTAATCAAAGCAGGGTCAGCTATAGCAGGTTGCTCAGGACTGTGTTCAGTCAGGTTTTAGTATCTCCAGGAACGGAGACGTTGCAATCTCTCTGGAAAACCTGTGCTAGTTTTTGGACCACCCTCACTGTATAAAGTTTTTTCTCATGCCTAAATGGAATTTCCTGATTTTCAGTTTGCACACACAGTCTCTTGTACTGTCACTGAGCACCACTAAGAAGTCTGGCTCTGTCTCCTTCATTCCCAGCTATCTGGTATTTATGGACATGGTTAAGATTCCCCTGTGTCTTCTCTTCTCCAGAGTGAAGAATCACAGAATCATTAAGGAGACCTCTAAGATCATGGAATCCAGCCATTAACCCAGCACTGCCAAGTCCACCACTAAACCATGCCTCTCAGCACCACATCTGTACTTTTCTTGAATATTTCTAAGGATGGTGATTCCACTGCTTCCCTGGGAAGTCTGTTCCAATGCTTCAGCACCCTTTCAGTGAAGAATTTTTTCTTAATATTCAATCCTTGTAAAGGGGAAGGCAGCATTGCCTCCTTTTTCTAATGCTGTGGAATTGATTCTATCAGGATGAGTCTCATCCATGGGTCAGTCTCCCCAGCAAACCCCCCAGGAAGATTTGCCATATTCCTTAGACTGGAGCTTACCAATATTCAATTACTTGGATTCTTCAGTCCCTATTGAAGCTGCAGTGTTTCCACTCATAAATTTTGTACCTGGTCTAGACTGTGTGGCCTTATCTGGGATAACATTCCCTGTATTCTCTGGCTGTACCGAGGTGGGGGCCAAGGACCAAGGCACTGCTTCATCCTGGCTGCAATGCCCCAGGATGGGATGGAGCACAGTGGGGCCCTGGTGTGTGAATGCAAAGCACACTCAAAGCCATGGAGCACCATGCCCACGTGCAGAGGTGGTTGATGAACAAGATAACAGTGGGAACTAGGTCAAAAAGCCAAGAAAAGCTTTGGAACATTTAGTGTTCCTTTTCCTGTGAAAAGTGCTGGAAGTGATAAGGAGCTTGTTATGCAGCCAGATGGAAGTACAGGGTCTGGGATTTTTATGAGCAAAGGGAGGAGAGAAGCAGAGATTCCCTGATCAGAGAAGGTCATGACCTTGGTTTCCTCCCCTCCCTACCATGCAACAGACAGAATCCAGGTGAGCAATAACATTTATGCAGGCAGGAAACACCATGTCACCCTCCCAGCACCATGACCCCGGGAGAGGAGAGCAGCACACCAACATCTACACCCACACACACCCCAGGGCCCTCTGGGTTCAGGCTTCAGCCACCACAGAACCAGCTCAAACTGCCTCTTGCCACTGGAGGCTTCAGCAGACAGGAATCCTGTTGCTCCTAATCTGGACACAGATGGAGAACAGGAAGGAACAGAAAGAGGAAGCCAAAGCTATGGCTACAGCAAAGCTATGACTTCAATGTGTGATTCTTAACTCTACCTTGGCCAAGGGAGTCTCTTTACCCCCAAGGGGAACCTGTCTTGGAGGATCCCAAAAATCACAGAATCATTGAAGCTGGAAAAGCCCTTAAGATCACTAAGTCCAACCATTAATCCAACATTTCCATGTTCACCCCTAGATCATGTTCCCAAGTGCCACACCCACATTTTCTTTGAACACTTCTGGAGATGGTTATTCCAAGGATCCTAAGCACCATCAGAGATGATCTGCCCTCCCTAAAATTGTCTGCTGAAATGCCTGCAGAGTTCCAGGCAACAAAACACAATTTAGAGAAAGTCTGTGTGGATGGTTCTACGGAAAGACTCAGACTGATAACACAAAGAGGGCCAAAATAGTGATTTAAAGCTCTGGTGATTCATATCCTCCCTCCTCCAATCAATGTGAGACAGAGTGGAAACCAGAGCCAGAGCAGGTCCCTGTTGATGAGGGGCAGATTGCAGAGGTCTGGCTTATGAGAGCCCAGATTGGGACAGTTTGCTCACTCTGGCTTTGGGTTTTTGAAGTTCATTCAGGGAACAAAAAAAGAGACCCAATCAGAGCAGTTACCTTGTACTTTTTAGCTTCCCACCCAAAAGCACATGGTCTTTCCCTCTTTCCCTCTGCTCTCCCTTTTGGGACACTTTCCCAAAACACACACAATTTTCTTCCAAATGCATTTAAAGCAGAAAATATCTTCCTCACCTTCTCCAGCCAGTCCAATTCCACACAGGGTTGTAAGGAGAAAATCACTCTTTAATTTGCTTTATAATTGGTGACTGTTTTTACCATAAATGTTTCCCCCTGCAGGTTTCTGAGATTCAGATTCACTGGGGATCTGGATCATGTCAAACCAGATGTGGGGAGGGAGAAGGCTACGGCAGGACGAGGAATAACCATGGGAGATACAACATCTGCTGCATGCCAGGACCATTTTTTGCTAACAAGATTTTGTAAGGAACAGACTAGTCTAATTTTGTTGCAGAGCCTGGCTGTTTCAGAACAATGCCTTCACTCAGACTTGCAAAATCAGCAAAATAATCTATTAGCATGGCTGAGCTTCCTCCCTCCCTTCTGGGCAACCAGGAACCGAAAGGATCCTGTCTTAAATGTCACTCACACAGACAAGAGAGCAAGAGCCATCCAAGCATGGCAAGCACCTGTGACACAGCAGACACAAAGGTCCCTGTGCTGCCCTGTTGCAGCTACCTGCAACTGGGAGGCAATTTTGCAAAAGGGGCAATTAATAAAATTTGCACCGGGGTGAAAAGGGAAATGGGGTGAATTTAGAATAACAGGGGCCTATGCTTTCAGATGGATTAATATAGGATCATTAATATAGGATCATAAATCATCATGGAGTGGTTTGGGTTGGAAGGGATCTTAAGGATTAAATCTCTCCAACCCCCTGCCATAGGCAGGGACACCTTCCATTAGACCAGGTTGCTCAAACCCCATCCAACCTGGCCTTGAACACTTTCAGGGATGTGGCAGCCACACCTTCTCTGGGCAACCTGTGCCAGTGTTTCACCACCCTCACTCTAAAAATTGTGTTGTTATATCTACTTTTAATCTATCCTTTTTCAGTTTAAAACCATTATCCCTTGTCCTGTTACTACAGGCTCTACTAAAAAATATAGGCTTGGCAGATCAGCTTCACACATATGGAAGGGTAGGCTTGGTTGGGAATATCTACACCCTACAGAACTGTTTGTGGGGGTTTGTATTGCCTCAGTCAGGCATCCCTAATGCTAATCCACTCACAGTATCTCAGTGTGTACACATTTGTATTGTTATCAGCTCCCACACCATGTAGAGGGCACTGGACACTCCACCCACAGCAAACAGGACTTGCTTGTGAAGGGAGGCATCCAAAAAATACCAACTCCTCCACTCAGTTTGTGTACCACAGCATCATGCAATGTCATTTGTTCTGGCACCAGGAAGAGCAGGGACAGAGGCAAACAGGATCTAAAGGTCAATCTGCAGGACTTTGTGGGGTCCCTCTGCAGTTTTATCTTCCTGGTATCCAACGTACAAAGGCACCGAAGAAAGGATAAAGCAAAGAGGTGGAGAGACACAAGAGGCTGTGAGAGTACTGCACTTCCCCAGGAGCAGATGGAAAGGGATTGGAAGGAGAATGGCACAAGCACAGAGACCCCAGACCTGGCATTCCTCCCACATGCCCTTTCCAGGGATGTGGGGAAGGCTCACCATTACTCCACCCAGGACTTCTTCAGTCTCTACCCAGCCAAGACTGATGCAGGGGCTGCCACAGCCTGGCTTTTAGCATCACCACACAACCAGACAAAGCCCTCCCCAGACCATCTCTCTCAGAGCAAGTGCTTTTGTCTGGTGGCAAAGCCACAAAGGAAAGAAATACTTCCTGGATGCCAACAGCCCTGAGGTCTGCAGAAGTCACTGCCAAAGCAGGAAAGTCCTCACATGGCTCATTGACAAACTGGGGGATGGCAGAGCAGTGAGATGACGTGCCACAGGTCACTCCATCGAGAGGCAGAAGTGGTGCCTCTGGGTCTCCAGTCCCAGCACAGCCCAGTCACCAGGGGAACCATCCTTCCTTGATGTCACCTGGCTCCCTTCCTTGCTGCATCCCCTGAGCCAGCCAGACCCTTACAGCTGCACACAACTACAGTCTTGAGATGTGGAGAGGACACTGAGCAAATGCAGCTCTCAGGAATGGCTCCACCTGCATCTCCTTCCCTAAATCCTGGTCCATGTAGGCACAGGCTCTAGGGAGCTACACTAGAGAGATGGAGGAAGAGGAATAATCTCCCAAGGTTGTTTAACACCCTCTGACAGATACACCTCTCTGACTCAGCACAGTGCTGCTGGCCACCTTTGCCCAAATTCCCCCATCCTCCTTCATATCCCAGCCATGAGCTCTCCTACAGATCTCCTTTGACCAGCTTCTCTTGGGAAGGACTTGCAGGGTGAGCCAACCCTGGTTTGGCAGTATTGTGAGTTTAAATCACACCCACACTCCAAAGCCTGTCCTCTCACATGGCACACCATGCTCCCAGTTGCTCCAACACTTTTAGTTGTGGGGTTTAACCTCAAGCAGAGGAACTGCTGTGGTTTGAAACTACATGCAACAAGCCCCAGACCTGGAGGATCACGGTCATGAAGATACAAGTGAGGGACCACAAACCACAGGCAGGAGCCTGAAAATACTTCCCATCTTGCACCCCTTTTGAGCTATCAGTCCCCACCCTGGAGGATGCAGAGGTGGGGCCATGCTGGTGGAAAGGGAGGAGCCTATCCAAGTAACTCCTGCTGTGAAAAACCACAGTATTTCAGGAGGAATGGTCCAAACCCAGCCATTCATCACAGAGCTAATGTGAAATCCTGCAGCAAGCTGATGTGTCCAGGAGCTCAGCTGCACTGTTTCTGCCTCCAAGCAACATAATTCAGCAGCTGCCCTGCCTGAATCCCAAATCCTGTGTCCTACTGAAAGCCAATCTTCTAAAACAGGATTTAGAAATCTAAATTGTGCAAGGTTTTTTGTTGGTTTTGTTTGTTTGTTTTTAATTAACCTAAGAGTCAAGTTGTTGATGGCAAAAGAAAAATTGGAAGCTGCAAAGGGAAACTACCTCCACACTCCATTGTGTGTATCTCAGATCAAAATCTCCAAACTGCTTTTCTGTGGGGACACCTCCCACGCCCCCTTGAGCCATACTCTCTCCACTTCCTTGTCCCAGGGCAAGGAAATACCCTTTGGCTTGTGATTGTGTCCCATTCATGACACCTCCATTCAAAAACAGGACTTGACCTCACCACAATCTAAATTAATCCCTGACTATGCAATCATGATGAAAAATGAGGTTATCATGAGTTTAAGCCATTTAAAGAAACTACTTTCGGCCCACGCCTATTCTGGTTATTCATACGCTGGGTGTAGCTTTGCAAACAATCCTGTTTTATGAGAAAACTGCCCTCTAGAGATGTGGAGTCATGAGCTCCTGCTAACTGGGAGAAGGGACATCAATTCTTATGTAACTCTGTCAATGGCATTTGCATCAGACCACAGTCAAAATTTCTCCATCCATGACCACACTCCATTAAGATGGTATGATCATCCTTTTCCTTCCTGGATAGGGACTGGGAGGAATGCATCAGTGAGCAGTGGCTTCTTCACAAAGATCCAGAAATATCAAAGAACCATTGTTTTATATTTCCATTCACACACAGTCACTCACAAACTCACACACACACTCTCAGACATTCTTCATGTTTTATTTTCCTTCTGCAAGAGGCAGTACCATGCTTGATCAAGTCTTTTCAAGGTTTTCAGTGAAAGACACTTGTTCCAGCAGGAACGCTTGCCCTTAACACAGGCAAATCACCCCAAAATCCCATCTTCTCTGAGGCCTCAAAGATTAGAGCTCACAGGCAAGACATTGCACCAAGCTTGCACCAAGATTAAAAGCCTTGGCTGATTCAGAGCATGCATCCAGCTCTGGGACCCCCACCATAAGGAGGACATGGTGCAAGTCCAGAGAAGGCCACAAAGATGCTCGGAGGGCTGAAGCAGCTCTGTGATGAAGACAGGCTGAGAGAGTTGGTGTTGTGCAGTCTGTAGACAGGAAGGATCCAAGAGGACTTAGATCTCCTTCCAGTACCTAAAGAAGCTCCAAGAGAGCTGGAGAGGGTCTTTTGACATGCATGAAGTAACAGGACAAGGAGGAATGGCTTGAATGGCTTTAAACTGAATAAAATCAGGTTTAAGTTAGATAATAGAAAGAAATTCTTTCCTGTGAGGGTGGTGAGGCACTGGCACAGGTTTCCCAGACAAGCTGTGGATGCCCGGTCCTCAGAACAGGTGGGATAGGGCTTTGAGTGGTGAAGAAGACATTCAGTGCAGGTATCTCAGTGAGCAGCTGCAGTTTGAGCTTTGGGGAGAGGAAGCCCAAGCCTGAGATGAGAGGCTGTGAACTGCTGACCAAAGAACAAAGGGCACCTGTGTCCCATCCATGTGACCGGACACTCAGAGACTCTCCAGGCTTTCCATGCTTGGGCTGTGAGAGGATAAAAACCTAAGGTTTCCTTTGTTTGGGGTCCCTCCTCAGAGGCACTAGCTCAGGCCATTTTTCTATCACTGCACCAAGATGAAGTAATTTTAATGATCCAGATGTCTGAGACTCTGTTATGGGAAAGCTGGGGTCACAGTAAGGAAACCTGGTCTGACAGTGAGTGAGTCAACTGGGGCACCCACTGTCTCCCTGGAGCTGCTTGCTGTAAAGGGGTTTTGCTCCCAACTCAGGTGGTGGGAGTGTGACTGCCAGAGTGGCTCCTGGATGGCTGGACAGGGAACTTCCCTCAACACTGAGCAACCAGGTCTAGTGGAAGGTGTCTCTCCAATGGCAGGGAGGTTGGAACTAGGTGATCTTGAAACCAAACCACTCTGTGCTTCTATGATAAGCAGCTCTGTAATTGCTCTGCAGGTGGAATGTGGCCCTCCAGGACCCCAGAGCCCAGTCTGGGAGGATTTGCACATTCCCTCCCATGGAGCTCAGAGGCTGTGGATGCCTAGGATTCCTTTCTGTGACACCCTCTGCTATTGTTCTGCTCTAACTTATTACCAATACAATAATTTCTTGTCACCAACACACAGCTGCACCAAGAAGCACGCAATGAATCTAATCCAGGGATTTTACCCTCACTTTTGCTTTTAAGACCATGTCCTTCTGATGCTGAGGACAGAGCAGACTGCTGGAAATTTCTTATCAAAGGCTGCACTAGTGCCAGCAGCTTATCAAATTCAGTCCTCACTGGGGCTACTGGGGAGAGTGTGTTTGCCTGGCACCATGAGGCCACGGCCCTGGGAGGATCTGGCAAGACCTGCTGGAATGCAGCCAGGGTCAGCATCACATCTAATGGGAGTAGAGACCTTTTAAAAGCAGTACAAATAATAACAATGAACCTCTTGTTCATCCTTGTGGGATGGGGTAGCCTATGAATGGCTTAAAAATGTAAAAACAAGGTCAATTCAGAAATTGCATTAAACGATGACCAAATCCTTTCCTGGCAAGAAGCAGCCAGACTGGCAATCAGCTCCAGTTTTACTGAAAACAGCAGATAAATTAACAGGCAAGTGGCTCATAAATCCTTAAGCTGACAAATGCAAAGATCTAGAAGGATTTTAACCCCTGTGATGGACCCAGACAGAGTCTGTTGACTCTGTTCAGAGGAGGTGATCTCTCAGTCAACCCAGCAGCACAGAGGACCCCCAGCCTCAACACTAACCCCAAGCATTCTTTGGGCAAGACCAAAACTGAGAGAGACAGACCAAGACACTGCAAAAAGCTCAGTAAAGACACCCCTGGAGCACAGAAGTTAGTATTTTAGTCTGTCTGGAAGAAACACCTCCTAGTGGGACACCAGAAGGTTTTTGTACCCAATTTCCACTGCCAGTGTAAGTGCCTCCCTGCTAAACTCTTGGTGAGCTTCGGAGAGCAAAGAACTGCAAGAACCTAACCTCTGTCTTTTCCATTACCTTCACTCTTGTGTTTTTGTCAGCTTCCCAGCCTGCACTACACACTGGGGAAAAGACCTTTTTAATGCAGAAACTTGTGGGCAGGGAAGTGCTGGTCCTGCTTTTAGTGAATTAGTTCATTGACTCCTTTCCCCTTCCAAGGAAATCCCCAAGGGGATTGATTGTATAATCCTCACTCAGCAAGAGAAAAGAGTTAAGTGCTTAATAATGTAAAGAAAAATGGAGCTAAGAGATGCTCTCACATCCCGCAACACCTCCTCCAAAGACAACAGCATCCAGTTCAGGAGACAATGGACATAATGTATCCTGCATGATAGGACAAGGGAGAACAGCTTTAAGGTGAAATAGGGTAGATTTAGATTGGATATTAGGAAGAAATTCTTCCCTGTGAGGGTGCTGAGACACTGAACCAGGTTATCCTGAGAAGCTTGAAGAAGGATGGGATGCCCCATCCCTGGAAGTGTTGAAGGCCAGGCTGGATGAGCCTCTCCAGGTTTCCTTCCCTGGTCTAGTGGAAGGTGACCCTGCCCAAGGAACTAGAGGATCTTTAGGATCCCTTCCAGCCCAAACCATTTTATGATTCTGTGAATGGACAAAACCCCTATATACAAGTTACAGGAATATATACAGGAAGGCAGGGAATGGCTATTGAAAAATCCTATTTTCTTGGTTTCTAAAACAAGATTTCTCCTGTCTGTCTGGGAGAAAACCTCACAGCTGTGACTGAGAGCATCTCTCCCCAGTGCCATAGTAGAGTTGAAAATGCCATGCTAGTGCCCTAAGATCTCCTGCTTCCACAACCTTTCCCAAAATACCTGGCCCATCTCTCTCCCCACCTACTCTCTCAGGCTTTCTCCTCCAAATGACATTGCCTTCATCCAGACAAAATAATATTACCATTTAGCACGAATCTACCTTTCTGCTCTTTAATCAGTGACAATCTCCCCTGACAATTAGTTCCTGCAGAGATAATTCAGCACTTGCAAGTAAATACCGGAGAGAGATAAAAATACTGAGAAACAGGCATGGAGGGAGAAACTCTTCCCCTGAAGATTGGGAGGGTGTAGACTTCATCCAAGACAGTTTCTCTGGTGCTTTCAACCATACAGGCTTGAACTCACAGTGCAGGAATGCAGCTCAGGTTCAACAACAACCACACATCACGCCGAGCCACACTGTGACAACAGCTGGCTTGGAAACCTTAGTGTTAGTCACAACTTCTTGTTACAGCACCTTTGGCACAGCTCAGCACAGAGATCCCACCTGGACCCCTCCAAGCATCTTTGAGATCTCATGTCCCAGTCACTCAGCATCTTAGGGATGACCATGAGGTGCTGCTGCAATGGCCTGCAGCACACAGGAATACACTCAGCACGCAGCAGCCACCTGCCTCCCAGAGCAGCAAGGAAAAAATCATCCCCGTGCTCAACCTGGCTCCCTGGGAAGAGCTGAAGGACCAGAGCATGCAGCTCATGTAGTTCAACATCACACCTGTGCATGATGTAAGCCTCTCACCAGGCTTCATTTGCTTCCCACAAAAGATGCAGTCATGCCCAAATTTTTCCTGGCTGGTGACCCGTCCCAGCAGCAGGTCATAGCTTGGTGGGCTGAACCTGAGCCAAGTGGTCCTCTTGCTGCAGAGAGAAAACAAACCCAGGGTAAGACCCAGAGGTATTAAAGACAGACCCTAATTGAAGCCTGTAGCAATCCCATGGCACTGGAAGCACTCTGTATCCAAGAAGAGAGCTTGGGACAGTGATGATTAGAAGTTACTAATTCTTTTCCCACAGGGTAGATAAGTCTCTTCTACCTTAGACCATAGTGGTTTTTTCCACAGGGGATCAACAGACACAGCAGATGCCCCAAATCTCCCATCATTTTTGCCATCCATCCTGCACCTCATCCATCTTCATCTACTCATTTTTGTGCCACCCCTTTGTATTTACCCACCTCCCAAACATCCAGACCAGCTCACCCAATACACAGACCAAACCTCCCACTGCCAGCACTCCTGTCCCAAAAGGGGAGGGCAAAACTCAAAGCTTGAGGATCAGGCCGAGATTTCCACGGGGAGTGGTACTACTTGCCTGGATACAGATCTCCCTCTCCTTTGCACAGCAGCACACAGAGCACAAGGGAAAGAAGTTTCAAGCAAGGTGCTGGGATTTGGGCTAAGCTCAAAAGTTCTGTTTAATTTCTAATGCAACAGCTGAGTGCTGCTGCCAAAAGGAGCCGCTGATGCTGCTGGAGTGATCTCCAAAATCTGCTTTGGCTAGGCAACAAGCAGCCAGCTTTGTTTTTAAGTGGATTCACTGAACAGGGCTCTTCAGGAGCCCCTTCCCTGCTCAGGCTGATGCTGTGGCTTCCCTCCCTCTGAAGCACTCCAGTAATTGGCTTTCTGGCTTTGCCGGGCCGCATCACAAAGGCGTCCAGCAAACAACCACGGGAGCCAAAACACGATTAGAGGGCTCAAACAGCTGCTCCCTCTGCAAAGATCTGGCATCCAGAGCAGGGCTGGAGGCCAAGGAAAAGCAGGGAGGGAGGGAGGACACCCTGCTGGAAATAATAAGGCTGAGCCCATGCCAGGAAAGGCTGCAGTGCTGGATGCAGGAGGAAGTTGAAGCAAGACAGCCTGAGCAGGGAAGAGACCAGAGCTGTTCCTCAGCCTCTCCTTTTCCCCACTGCCCAGAAAAACCTCAAGCAAAAGGGGAAGCACTGGAGAGATTGGGGGTTTTGTTGTTTGGTTGGGGTTTTTTTGCCAAAGCAGCCTCAAGCTTTGGGAGTGCATGGAGGAACAGAGAGGATGCTGGAAGAATAGTTGGGAAGGTAGAGATGCACACATGGAGGATGGGCTGTTTAGATCCATACTAGCACCATGGAAGTATACGGCAACAAGATCCTGCCTCTGCCAAAGCACATTCCCAGCACCCCAGTGAGATCCCTATGGTTACTTTCCACATGAAAGAGCTTTATCTGAAAAATCACAGAATGGTTTGGGTTGGGAAGGACCTTCAAGATCACCTAGCTCTTATCCCCCTGCTGTGGCCAGGAACACCTTCCACTAGACCATGTTGCTCAAAGCCAACCTGGCCTTCAACACTTCCAGGGATAGAACAGCTACAGCTTCTCAGGGAGCAATTTATCTCCTATGTCTGATTTCTTCTAGACTGTAGATCACAAGTGACAACTTTTCCGAGAAAGCCAGTGGTTGTTTTTAATAGCAGGCAGCTTTTATTTCCATTCTCCACCCACACTGCTCTCACAAAGCTAGAGACACAATGAGCTCTTATGTTTTATCACAGTTTTAGCTGAAACTCTCCAAAACAATCCATGGCCATGACCCTGAGAGATAAAAGTGTGTACACAGCATCCATTCCCTGCAGACAGTGTCCCTGGGACTGGGGATTCCATTTCTTGGTAAAGAAATCCCCTAAACAGCATCTGCCAAACACTACTTGTTTTTTTCTGAAAAAGATTTACCTGTGATTGCCTAAGAGAAGATTTGTTGGTTGTAGTAGAAACAAGATGCTGTGGTTTGATAACTGCACTATGCCATTCAATAGCACACAAGCAGAACAGTTGATTTAAACTTCATGGACATTTTGGACTCTACTGAATCCTGCATTAACTTGGAAAAGCTGATAGTGATTGCTTTTTTGCAGAAGATGTTGGGATTTTTCCTGGACTCTCTCCCTTAAAAAGCCAGTATGAATTCAGGCAGAATCAGGTCCAGCAACTAAAAATGTCATTTTGCATTGTCTGCTGGCACAAAGCAATTCTCCCCGTGAAATTTAGTTACTTTTTCTGAAATGAGAGATTTCAATTGGGAGAAAGAACATAGAGAAATGCTTTTGAGAAAGAGGCTTCTCAAAACTTCAGCAGCAAACTGGGCAGGTGTGAGCTCAAATTCTTTTTTTAATGGTGATTTTTTGGTCAAGGCAGCTGAGCAGGTCTGATCAAACAATCCTACCAGATACTGGCATCATGAGTCTGCTGCTGCTCAGCATGCATTCCTTCTGGCGCCCACACTGCTGGCAAAGTTCCCTTTATCTGGTGCAGAGGCAGCAAAACAAGGCCCACCTCTGTGTCTTGCTAAGCCACAGGACCTTGCTGGCACAAGGGACCCACTTCCAGCCTTCATTCCCACTGACAGCCCATACCAGAAAAAGCCCTGGTTCAACATTCTATGCTAATTTCTTTAAGGGTCCCCTCCTACCCAAACAGTTCTATGATCCTATGAAGCTGCAGAGCTGGGTGGCTGGAAAAAGCTTGAATTCAGTCTGTGCCTCAGCAGGGATGGGTTTGGACTAGGTGAGCATGACACCTTGCAGGTGAGGTTCAGAAAGCTTTCTTAGAAAGACCTCATACTCTAAAGAGCAAGGCAGCAAGAGGATAATACCTGCTTGAACACCAAGGGCTGCAAGTGAGATGAAAGCCAGAAAAGGAGATGGAGAAAAGCTCTGAGATGCTGAGCAGAACACAAGTAATCTTTGTCCCTCCACAAAGGGATCCAATCCACTGTCTTTAGACATGGGGCTGAAGTAATGTGTGTGACCTGGCTGCAAACCAGCAAGGGGGTCTCAAATACAACCCCACCTTTTAGTCTCAGAGGAAGTTGTTTAGAAAGCCTCAGCTATCACCTGTCTGCTGTATACATGGGAAGTACAAGGTGTGTCCATGTTGGTCTCCACAGCAAGACCAAACCATGGTCAGCCCTGTTTTAAGAAGGCAGCTGTGCACAAAGCCTCTTTTCCTTCCAGCAGGCAAGAGGAATAAACTAAAACACGCACAGGGCTTTGCACAAATCCGGTGTCCAGGCAGAGCTGGACTGGAAGACACAAAGGCAGAGCAGAGGGAAGTGAGGCCTCCTCTCATAAGGAGCCTGGTGGGATGCTGGGATCTCAGCCCTCTGGCCACACAACAAGAGTCAGTTCAGCTCCATCTCCCCCTTCACACAAAGCCTTTTGTCCACCCCCCTGCAGACTGCCCTTGCCCAGACAGGCACATCACTGTCTTGTGGAAGGCCAGCTGATTTTCCGGGCTGTCCGCGGGGTGAAGACGATGATGGCAGCTCAGGCAACCCTACAAGGCTCAAACACCACCAAGTCACGTGTGGAAAAGCACAGGCTGGGCAGAGAGGGCTGCTGCTCCCCACAGGGAAGGAAGGAAACCCAGGTGTGTGAGGTGCTGGGATACTGCCACTCCCCAACCACAATTATCACTGCTACCTGGGACTCCTTGTGCTTCGTGGCAGTCACAGCACTGGTCTCATGGTCAACTCCGAGCAGACGGCCATAACAATACATACAAATTCCCCATAGTGCCTTCAGGTCCTGATGTGTATCCTCTGGACTGGCACTGAGGACACCAGAAGAGGGACTGGCAACACTGGGGACAGGCAATGTTATCCCCAGCCTCCTGCAGCCTGCCTTCATGACAGACACAGCAGCATGGGGGAAGAGCCAGAGGACATGGCTTTTGCACAGAAGAGGAAGGATGGGTATGACCACCCTCTTCCCCAAAGATCCCCAAACCACCTCACCTACCCAAAGCTCATCTTTTTTTCCCTTTCCAAATGAACCACCAAGAGTATTCTAGCAGAAGGGACACCTTCTTGGCAGGAGGGCTGGAACTTGATCTTTAAGGTCCCTTCCAACTCAAACCATTCTGTGATTCTGAGATAACACTCTGCCTTGCTGGACTCACCAGCCTTACAGGAGCACACAATACCAACCCAGCTACAAACCATCTCTCTGGTTTATTCCTCTGAGTCACAGAAAAGCCTCCTTTGCTCTTGAACCTCAGTGGATGCAGAAAAGCTTTGACCTGAGTGCAGCAGGTCTTCCTAAGCACCCTAGAGGCTCTGGGTAAAAAAATGCTGTTGGGGAGAGGAGGTGTTGACTGGGGCTTGACAGCCTTGGTGAAGGGTGCACTGTGGATTTTTAGGAAAGCCTGAGAGCAGAGATGGTGGGAAGCAGTGTTGAGGGGCAAGGGGATGGGTGCACTTACTTTGGGTCTCTTCCACTGGATGCCCTGGATCCTTGACTTGTAGAAGAGCGAGTCGTCGTTGGCGGGGAAAAGCGGGTCCTCAAAGAGCTGCTTCCGCCGCTGGCACTCCTTCTTCAGAGAGGCGTAGCGCTGGTTCTCGTACGGCTTCACGGAGGAAAACATCCTTCCCCGCCAGCTCTGGAGGACAGGCAGAGCAGGAATGAGACAGGGCAGGTCTGGCCAGGGACACTCAGTCCTCCTCTGCAGCATCTGAGTGGCAGCACCAACACATGGTGGCTGAAGACAACCACCTCTGAGCCCAAGTGTCAACCTCCTGGACCTGGGACTCCCATTTACCCCCCCCCAACTGGCCAAACAACACCAAACCAGGCATTGCAGTAGATAATAACTGGTGTCCTGCTTCTTAAAAAAATTTGTAACTCATTTGGGAGAAACAGAGACCTCAGAGGCAAAGGGGGAAAAGATACCCCCTGCAAGATGGGTGTGCACAGCTCTGGGGGCTGAGCCCTACCCAGAGCACCCCCACCATGGGGCCTCAACTCACAAAATCATGCATTTCATGATTTTGTCAGAGACGCCAATTTCTCAGCAGACTTTATCAGATTGGTTTTTAATTAAAAAAAAGGTCTCCTGGCAGAGCATGCATGTTTCTGGATTAATTATTCTTTCCTGACAAGCTTCCAGGGCAAAGATGTGAACTTAGCAATCCAGACAACAGCAGAAAACCATTGCTCAAATGCCCCCCAGAGAGAGATCAGCACCTCTCCATCATTGCTCCATCACCCCTGCCTTTTGCTCACTGGGTACCAACCCCTTTGCTCAGGCACAAGGAAAAGGCATGCTCTGCAGAGTTTCCAACTATCTAATCACAGACCTTTTCAAAACTCCTTCCCTAAAGTTTCTCTGTATTTATTGATAACAGTCATGTCCAATCTTTATCTCTCCCCACAATGGGATGTCCTTTTCCAAAAGCAGATCATTAGTGACCTCAGTCTGGAAATGTCTAGTGTGGTTTCCTAAAGAAATGGGAATGTGTGTGCCACATAACCATGGAAGCATGGAATCATTCAGTTTGAAAAAGACCTCTAAGATCACCTGTACCAATCATTAACCCAGCACTGCCAAGTCCACCGCTAAAGCACATCCCTAAGTGACATAACCCCATTTTTTTTTACATGGTGAAATTAAGGGTGCCCCATCCAGTGGGTGGATGCATCCAGCAAGCTGACCTCTCATCCCTCCTAGTGAGACATATAGAAACCATATGCTTGTTGTGGTATCATAACACATGGTAGGATAATGAAGTTGTGATAATGGCTAATGGGAAGCAGCTAATTTGCAAACATCCAAAATCCCAAGGATTATATGATCACTTATACTTGGCACCAATTTAAGTAGCAGTGTTACATCCCTTGTTAATGAACCACTAGGATTAGCTGGAGGAAAGTAGGTGTCTGGGAGCTAAATTAATGCCCATTCTGATGCTCCGGGAGCATTGCCCACCCAGCCAGCCTTCTCTCCTCTTGGAGAGACAGAAACACTTCCCTTATGGAAAGCTGAAGAGCAAAGCACAGGTTTTAATTGACAACATTTATCAGCTTGATTAGCAGCACAAGTGCTCATCACTCAGAGCTTAAGTGAACCCAAAATAATCCTCTTGCTGGCTGTTCCACAGGTCTGTGCTACTGAGGAGGAGCTGCAAAAGCAGCTCGTGGGGAATTTCTCTCTCCCATCAGTACCAGATGCTTTGTAGCATCGCAGATGCTACAAAGAGGCCCAAGTGCATCACCTGCCCTCAGAAAAGCCTTAAAAATAAATGGCCTGATATAAACCCCCCAAATAATACACCAAATTTACTCCTTGTGGAAAGGCTGACAGCCCCGTTGAGCAGCCAGGGAATGCACTCAGTAGTTCAATCCACCCTGCTAAGACGGCCAGGGAAGGCACTGGCTTTCAGATCTCCAGCAGAGGAAGGGGTGAAAAATAAGGCAGTTGTACCCAGGGAGGTCATGGGGACATCCTGGCACTGAACAAGCTCCTTCTGAGTGACAATCAGGACAAGACTTCACAGTGATAGCACTCATTGCTACAGAGGGACACGGGGAGAGCAGCAGTGCTGGGAAAGAATGTTTGGCAACTGCCTTCTGCAGGAATACAACAGGCTGTGGGAGGAGGGAGATGCTGTTAGCTGACATGCAAGAGGAATTTCCTGGACTGGTGCATGAACTGGGCTGAGAGACACAAAGAGATATTTCCATGGGAGATTGTGCAGAAAGAACCAGTGGGATTAGGAAGGGAGACTGGAAGGAGGGGAGGAGGGAGGTCCGGTGCCTTTCTAAAAGCCACGCTCAAGTTAAAGGCAGTTTTGGGTTTGATGTAGGAGAAGCTGGATGCTGCCCTGCAGCCTGTACCATGGCCAAGGGCTGGCACTTGGCTACTCATTCATAAAATTACTGCTACACCCTGCAGCTTGGAGCTGTGCTTTCCAATGATCCCTACAACTCTGACTTTCACAAGACACCCTGCGCAATGTCCATCCCTAGGAGAACAGGACCGTGGCCATCCCAGCCAAGGAGTTCCAGCCTCTCTGATGCCTGAATTTTGCCCTGCTATCCCACCCTACAGTGACTGTCACCTTGCCAGCCATCTGTCCTCGCTGCAGGGCTACTCTCACATGACAGCGTGTAGATGGATTTGAGTTGCAAAGGAAATGCCAAGCAGGAGGGGAAGGGATACTGTTCAGGATCATTTAGAAAAACAAACAAATTAAAAGAAAGCCCACCTTGCAAAATAATTAAAAGGAAGAGGCAGAGGGAATGTTCTTAGGGCAGAGTTAAAATTCATTACTCTAATTTGCAGCATTTCATGCTTACCAGGCTGAACTTCACCTCTGCCACATTAAAATGCCCAGAGGCTGTCTAATTATTCTTTGCCTTCTTGGACCAAGCTCAGATGCTCCAGGAGCGCAAGAACTGGGTGTTTTCATGCCTGATTTGAATTAACAACCCTACACTTGCATATGCATGTGAGTGGGGACAGGAATCTGCACTCACCACTCTTAGCATGAATTTTTATAAACTGTGGTCTGATCACAACCTCAGTCCTGCCACGAAGGAGTTAAACAAGAAACTACTTTATTGGAAGACTGAGCCAGACTTATGACTCAGGGGTGTTGTGGACTCCCTTTTTTACCTCCAGCATCATCCAGGTGCTCCAGCTCCTGCCAGCTGGTAACAGTCATGGCTCTTAGAACTGCAACAGGTAGAAGGATTGAAAGTGTTTACATTGGCCAGGACCAAATACCTGCTGAAAGGCTCTTCCCTCCTTCCCTCCAAACATCTTCCTCTCCTTACCTTCCAGCTCAGAAGCTTCTTGGGTGGCTGGCATGGGCTCACCAAGCTTGTGTTATCCCAAGGCTGCAACCTGGCCAGGAGCAAAGCCTCCTTGCATGCAGATCCTACAGCTGTCTGCCTCCAGGTCAGACAAAACACTTTGTTCTAAAGGACAGGATCTGCTGCCCTTCAGCTCCGTTCCCACTTAACAGGAGAGGGCTTCAGTATCACATTGCAAAAGCACAGGATCAGCCAAGGAGAAGACAAAGCAGGAACCAGGCATGTGGCTGACCAATCTTCAGGCAGGTGCAGCGTTATGGGGCTCAGTACTGGGGTGTTCAGAGCAGCAGGCAGGCTTTTTCTAAATATGTTATTTAAATAATTTTTTACAGCCTCCTTGGGTGTTTTTATTGACAGACCTGTGGCAACACCAGGGTTATCCTTTCACCTACCAACACAAAAGTCCAGCTCAGCAGAGGAAACCCTGTTGATGCAAAGAGAGCTGTACACACTGCTTCTCCAGTTGAATTGTCACTCACTGTTTACACTGAACACAAGATAAGCACTCCACACCTCTTGGCCAACAACTCTATGCCAACCACGAACAAAACAAGCCTCAAGTCATCTTAGAATCATAAAATGGTTTGGGTTGGAAGGGACCTGCAAGATCCTCTAGTTCCAACTCTCCTCACACAGCTCCTCTGGGCAACCTGTGCCAGTGCCTGTCCATTCCCAAAGCCCTTTCCCACTCCCAGCTGTGCATGCACCGTAGCTTTGCTCTGCACCCCAAATGGCATGGCCCAGAGCCAGCAGCACAGTGCAGCATCCTGCATTAGCAATGTCCACAAGGAGGGGAAGCTGAAACCGCAGTGATGGAAATTAGAAAACAAGACATAATTCCTTCTCAAATTGACTGTGGTTAACCAGGGAAGCTAATTCCCATGGGAATTTACAGGTAGCTTGTGTCCAGATGTTTTTAAGCACAGTTGTACATCTTTACAGAGCAGCTGCTTTAGCCAAAATGCAAATTACTGAACATTTACAGCAGTTACTTGCCGAAACAAAACTGTTGAAGAACAGAGCACTGAATGTCCCCTTCTGGCCTTTTTCTCTTTTCTTAATCAGGTCATATCTCTGTTCTTATTTAAGAGCTAAAAGCTCCACTAGGCTAAAGGTGAAATAATAATTCTTACTCTTAATGATGTTTATATCAAGCTCTGATTTTAATCAGCAATTTGCTACAGCACAGACGGCATCCAAATCAGGACACCTTAACATGGCACCTTTCAGCCTGAGGGTTAATCTTGCATGAGCAACCACAGGGACTAGCCACTCTCCCTTAGAAACTCAGTGCAGTGAATTTAATCCCAAAAAACATCCTGATGGGGCTAAGGGCTGTTTGTTCTAAGTGAGTAAACCCCCTGGCTTTTCACAAGCATGTAAGTACAGCAAATGCTCCCTGATGAATCCTCCTCCTTTATGGAGAAAGAAAAAGCATCACCCTCCCTCTGCAGAGATCCTGGTCTCTTCTGCAAAGCACTCCTAGACCTGCAAAGGAAGGCACTGTCTAACAGCTGGCTATTACTGAAAATAAACTCAAAAAGATGTCCTTTTGACAAGGGCATGTAGTGATAGGACAATCTGGAATGGCTTTAAACTGAAAGGGAGTAGGTTTAGATTTGGTATCAGGAAGAAATTATTCCTTGTGAAGGTGGTAAGGCACCGGCACAGTTGCCCAGAGAAGCTGTGACTGCCTAGTCCCTGTAAGTGTTCAAGGCCAGGCTGGATGGGGCTCTGAGCACCCTGGTCTGGTGGAAGGTGTCCCTGTCCATGGTGAGGGGTTGGAACTAAAAGGTCTTTAAGGTACTTCCAGCCCAAACCCCATTCCAGGGTTGTATGAATCAAGAACAATCTTTCATTAAAAAACTGCATTTGCACCCAGGCCAGGAAAAGGGCAGGGTCACACATCCTGGCAGAAACCTACTGCAAGTGACTGCATATCACCAAAACAGGCCTGGCTGTCAGCATCTGCACAAAATCAGCTGGAGATAAGATGTCACGCTTGGAGGCTGTTTCCGGCAATGCACAGTGATTTTTATCATACTTGCTTTATTTCCTCTGGATTTTTTTCCACCAGAACATCACTCCTTTATTGCTTAACAGCAAGATGACAGCACAGGGAGAGACATAGTCAGTCAGCAGGTCTGCATGCATTGGGCTATTTTTTTCCTGGGAAGACCAGGGTTAAGAGGAGGGTCTGGGCATCCTTGAATACCCATCTCCTTCAGGAGCCAGCTGGGTGTGCTGACCAGGAGCTCCCTTTCTGCTTGGATGACTCACACTGGGACAGAGGCCTTTGACTGGGGAGTTCCTCATTCCTTGCAGCTATGAGTCACTCTTTGCAAACACAGTCAGATGTTGGAGCTGCAGAAGAAAAGGCAGCCCCACACTGGGAGCACTCTCATAACCCTGTGCTGGCTTGAGCTCTGCCTGGCCAGAGCTTTGCACACAAATCCGGCTTGTGGCACCAGCCAGGCTGGGCCTTCCCTCAGCACAGGCTCTAAGATAAGAAGGGACCAGGACATCTGTCTGAAGGCATTCTGGCAGAGGATGGAGTAACAAGCAAAGCTGGAGGCAGCAGCATCTCCCACTGGATCAGAAAATGCAGGAGGCTAGAGAGATGCAGGAATTGCAGGGGAGAGGAATGGAACAACAGCAAAAGGTGGTGGAAGAAGGACAGACCCAAAAGCAGTGAGCAAGGCAGTAACATGCCAACAGCAGCCAACCTTGGCTGGGGGAAAGCAGAGACGTGCTGAATATATTCAACTCTCAGGGTCCAGCTCATCCCAATCCACTCTTGGTTTGGGGAGAATGTAGAAGCTAAGTTTTGGGTGCCTTCCACATGCTGTTTGATCCCTGAGCCAGCATTACTGGTTGTGTTATGTTAGGCTTGTTTCCCAGGCCACAGCAGGGTTAAAAACCTTTGGAGATCACCAGGAGTTGCAGGACAAGTAACAAAAGGTGAATTAATGGGCTTTGCCAGTGCCAAGTCCCTGGAGACAGCCATGATTTCACTAACCACTCATGCCTCAGCACACCCTGACCCTGGTTAATAATTGTAAGCAGCAGCACAGAGCACCAGCAGCACCAGAGCACTCCCAAGCTCACTCAGCAGCCAATGCAGCTCCCAAAAAAACACCTTTGTGCGGGAGAAGGCAGGAACCTTCTCCAGCACATGACACTGCTCACGCAGAGCAGGTTTTCAGGCACTGGAAAAATACAACCAAGGAAGAGCAGATCACACATACAGAACTGAGCCACCTGCCCCTATGGTCAACCAGCCACATGGCACCTACTTAGCCCAGGAGGGCTGTCATCCCACATGAGGATCACGTGGAACACAAACCACACACCCCATGTGGATAGAGAGCTGCTGTGCCCTTCTCAACATCCTTTTTTCATCACCAGGAGAGGAGAGGATGCTATCTTTGCAGGATTGGACTGAGAATGTATTTTGATTATTTATTCAGTGTTTCTAATTGAACAGTTAGACCAGACCCTTTTAAATCCAGTCACACTGACTCCACTGGAAGCCTTGTACCACATTAATACACTCACACTTGGTTTTCTTGCCAGCTGGGCAAAAAAATTATGGTCTAAAGGCAGGCCTGTACCTTTCTGAGGTGGACAGAAGGAAGGACAGAAGAGTCACAGGGCATTGCTTGACGTAGCCATGTGAGCCTTTTTCTTGGGCATTATGGGTCACAGAGGTGCTTATTTGACAGACTGAGGAACTGGAAAATTCATTCAGAAAACTCATCATTAGTGCAGATAAAATGCAGCACGTCTCCATGCAAATGCTCTGCTTTCAATAGCTTCCGCAGCCTCTGGGATGATTAAAGCAATTGAACTTCAAACGAGGCTCAGAGACGCATGCGGGAGGAGCAGGGGAGATAACGGGGCTGCAGCTACTCTGTAGGAGAGGAGGAGAGGCAGCTGGGTCCTTCAAGATCATCCCTCCCAGGCTAGCTGTGATGTTTGTCCTTCTGGCTGATTCAGAGCACCCTTCCTGCAGCTTCAGCCCTGATCACTTCATAGCATGCCCTATTTCTCTCTGGGAGTGTTCAAGGTGAGGATGGGATGGGGTTTTGAGCAAGCTGGTCAAGTGGGACCTGTCCCTGTTCCTGGCAGAGTGCTGGAATGAGATGGTCTTAAAGGACCCTTCCAACCCAAACCATTTTGTGATTCTATAACAACACCATCCCCAAAGAAATGGGTTTCTTCTCTTTCCAACAACCTTCATCTCTTGCTGCAGGCAGACCCCAAAACTCTGTCCCAACAGAGGCCTGAAGGTACAACCAAGTCCTTCAGGTCTCCTCTCGAGAGGCTCTTGGCCATTCCAGAAATGTATCCCTTGACCTGCTCCACTTCAAGCAGGATAGGATCATCTCCTGCAATTCCAGCTGATGGGGGTGCCCCACTGCTTCTGACAACAGGCTCCACACCATAGGCTTTGCCCCAGCCCTACAGCTGCTGGCCTCGAGTCAGGTCTCAAACCTCTGCCAAGACTCCCAACTTTTGTTAATAAACCATTTTAGGATTTTCTCTTTGCCTGACCCAAACCTGAATAAAAGCACCCAGGCACTCCTGTGCACTTCTGACTTGGGTCCTCCATGTTCAGTTTTCTCTTTGACAGGCCCTCAGCCCCCTTGCCAGAACTTCCCGAAATCCACATCCTATAAATTCCAAAGCCACAACAGCAAATATCAGACCACACCTGGGTACTGACTGATAAGAACATTCTCTTTGTCTGTAAAACTTCCAGGATTGCCCAGCAAAATCTGCTAGTTTAACTTAAGTTAAATTTACCTCCTTTTCCCTCTCTGTCATAAATGAATTTTTCTTTCTGGGACTATTCTAAAGCATCATGAGCACAAAAGTCATATTTAAAGGCTTGCAGCAACTGATAGTGCTAGTGTTTTTAAACAGGTCTCTCTTAGGCAGATTGGACCACCTCAAGTCTGTGAGATTTAATAGAAATCCTTGTTACTGGATCCACTCAGTTCTTACAAGCTGAAAGATCTAATGTAAGTTCCCACTGTCTTAATGTGAGCTCTTCAAACTGTTTCTGCTTTGGATGCTGCAACTCCCCCAACCTCCAGCCAGCTTTTCCCCCATTACTCCTTCATTTCAGCAGTGCTGCCCTTCTCTAAACACAAAGGTAAGAGTTTGCCATACAACCCTTGGAGCAGAAAGGCTGCTGCTTTCTCTGGGCAGGGACTGGACACAAGCTTTCCTCCTCCTCCAGGGAGATGGATACAGGTCACAAGGCTGAGCACTGCTCGTTTCCTCCACTCAATGTTCCAGATCACAGAGTAATGGAATGGTTTGGGTGGGAAGATATCTTAAAGGTCATGAAGTCCAACACCTTCTGCCATGGACAGGTACACCTCTCACTTTTCAGATGAGGATTCCTCCTACGAAGACCTCTTGCTTTGCTGCAGCCCAGCATGGCTGATGCTTGCTCTGCTACCATGGCTGTCAGCCAGATCCATCACCCTGCTCTCACCCAAACAAAAACGCCCATCACTGCCCTGATGTCTGTCTGGACTCTCTGCACAGCCTGGCTTGTCTTCAGGAGGTGGCTCAGAGCATGTTCCTAACCCCCACTGAGCAGCAAGCAGGAGAGTGTGGGCTGAGCACAGTGCTCTGGAATCAGGATCAAGCCCCCTCCTCCTCTCCCAGACATTACCCTGCCACAAGTCCCTGCTCTGTATCTCTTTAGACACTCTCATGTTGCAGCAGCTCTCAGCTGGAGCACTGAGCCACAGAGTATGTATGAATGCACCCTGTGACACAGGGAGGAGTTTCTCTCCCCTGCATGGGACAGGACCCTGACACAGCCCGGTGTTAGATGCAATAAATCTCCACTCTCCTCCTGCATGAAGACCTGCCAGGATCCAAAGGCAACACTTGCTGGGCAAAAAGCCAGCAGCCACCATCCTCATCCTGCATTCATGCAGCAGTGGTGGTCTGGCTCTGAAAAAATAGAGTTTGCAGCTGCAGCTTTTATCAAATCAAGGCTTCCCTTTGCTCAGAAGAGAAATCACCTCCCTTAATCACACCTAAGCAATCCTCACAGTATTTACACATGCTCAGACAACTGGTAGGACCAGCTCTTCAAGGATTTGGGAGCAATGAGCCTGCAAACATTTCATAGGAAGCTTTTGATTACCAGGGTGTGCCTCAGAAAAAATAAAACAAATTAACCCCAAATCCTGAGAGACAAACAGACATGCACCCTCCATCTCTATACAGGACTGGAAGAAATGGTGGAACAGCCCAGGAGGGGCAGTGAAGGGATGGAGTCAACCAGAGCCCCCTGCATCCTGCACCATGGAGTCAGGGGAGATCAAACCAGTGCAAATGTGATGAAAACTGGGATGGAGGGTGCTCACTGCAAGAGAGGGATGCCTTTTGTCACCCAGAGAAATCACTGCATGGATTACTTGGAGATGTAACAAAAACACTCCCACAACAACCACAAAAGCACAGTGCATCATGGTGTAAGGGAAGGTAATGCAGGAGCAGAGCTGGAGCTTTGCCCTTTTCACCCAGAGCTCAGAGAGACCTGCTGCTAACTGTCATGCTGCAGCTACAGAGGAAGCAATACTCTGTGTACCCTTCCTGATGGCAAAAGCATGGCCCTGCCCTGGTCTGCTGCAGCCTTGCTTGATAGCTATGTCCAGGTTACAGGATAAGCCTTGAAGGAATCAGCCAGGGCTGCAGTCTCCCTCATGTAAGGATGAGCTGCAGCCAGATAAAGAGAAAACTTCATAGAATCATAGAACCATAAAATGGTTTTGGTCAGAAAAGACCTTACAGATGATCTAGTTCCAACCCCTCTGCCATGAGATATCTTTCCCTAGACCAGCTTGTTCAAAGCCCCATCAAACCTTGTCTTGAACTCTGCTGAGGATGGGGCACCCACAGCTTTTCTGGGCAACCTGTGCCTCAACATCCTCACAGGAAAGAATTCCTTGCTACTGTCTAATTTAAACCTGTCCTCTGTCAGTGTGAAGCCATTCCCCCTTGTCCTATCTCTCCATGCCCTTGTAAAAAGTCTCAGCTCTCTTCCAGCCCCCTTATGTTCTGGAAGGTACTGTAAGGTCTCCTTGAAGCCTTCTCTTCTCCGGGCTGAATGATTCCAACCCCCTCAGCCTGTTTGCGTAAAGGAGGTGCTCCAACCCTCTGCTCATCCTCATGGCCTCTTCTGGTGTCTTTCCAACACATCTGTCTTCTGCTGGGGGCTGCAATAAGCTGAGAAAGTCCCTGCATGGTACAGACAAGGAGCCCTCTCCCACCAATCATTTCAGAGCTTCACATTAAGATTTCCAGCCTCCCAGCATGGGGCAGACTGAAGGTGGTTGGGATGCTTTATAGTCCCCTCTCACTTTAACCTTCCTTCCCAATGGGTGGAAATGAAGGACAGGAGGGAACAGAGCTGATGCTCAGATGGATGGTGGAAGGACTAAAACTGGACATTTCCGCACAAGGGCAAACCAAGGGGCGGGGAGAGCTTTTCTCTGCCAGAGGAGAATTTTAAGGCAAAATGCATCAAAGTGTTATTGAACTGGGACACAAAAGCTGCAGGCAGGGGCTGAGGAGCACAGTCCAGCCCCTCTGAAGGGCTGGACCAGGCCCAAAGGAGCCAGTCTCTGACCTAGATGCTGCAAACCCCGCGGGCTCCCAGCACGGCTTTGCAGGGGTATCATCTGTCACATCTCCAGTCCAGGAAGATCCCCAAAGCATGAGGATCTGCAGTATTGGCTGAAAAGCCAATGCATCATGCAGAAAGGCAAAAACTGTGAAGTCTCCTTGGCCACAGATTGTGGAGCAGAAAGGATTTTTCCCCAGAGAGAGTGAAAAACTCAATGGCAACCATTCCTATTTCCCTCCACAGCCTCAAGAAAGTTACCCCTGTGTTGAAGGGGTGCCTCCTACAGTGTAAGCCAGTTTAGTAGGAATAAGCTACAGATGAAAAGTCTCCATGGTGTGAAAGGGAGAGCTCAGAGCAGGTAAAGGGTTAATGCAGCCAGACAGATGCTCGACCGGTGAAAAACGTAGCTTCCATGAAGCCCCTGGGTCTGTGTCCATTTTCTGCAGTGCCCAGAGCCTGGCCCTTTCTCCCTGGGTAATCAACTGGAAGTGAGCAGAGCCGGAGTAATCGCCGCCCCTCATTCCCCACCCGTGACAGTGCCCGCGGGGCTGGGAGATGCAGGAACACTGTCCTGCCCGGGGCAGGTCAGCACAAGCCACTGTGGAGGCTTTGTGCCCCACAGCCCCTCAGAAGAGCAGGTGAAGGTGAAGGCATCAAGACATAATGGTGCCCAAGTGTGCCTTGCACCACCACGGCACGAGCAGAGGACAACCAACACCTCTGTGTGGGCTGAGGAGGCTTCTCTGTGGAAGGGGTGAACCTCTGGACATCTGCAGAGGAAGGACTTGACACCTCTGGAGATTAGTGAGCAGGAAGAGAGGGTGTGCCCAATCCCAGGCTTCAAGGCACAGCTGCATCCTTTTCCTTCTTTCTGTATTAACCTGATGCTGCCCTGCTTGGAGAAGGCATTAGGAGCAGAATCTTGGCATCTTTGGACGGCCAAAAACATCCAATAATTAATGCACCAGCGTGAGCAGATTTAGAGGATGCACCCGTTCTTTGTATCATCATACCCCAGCACGAATGCTGTCTAAATCTCCTCTTGGGATCAGAGCCAAAGCCTTCTTTAAAGCATGGATGCCTTGTTATTAATACACGCAGCAACCGGGAAAGGGAGAGATGGATTCATTTTTGTGAGGCACAATCAAAGAGAAAACATTATCTCCGCTGGACTTCATCTGCTTCATGGCTGGTCTGGTCCCACACCAGGAAGATGGTGAGACCTGCTTTGCTAACACAGCCCTTCCCAAAGGAGACACCAGACCACAGAGTCCCAGCCTCCTGCACTGACAAATGCTAAGACCTCCTTATATCACAGCCAAGCACCTTGCAAGAGAGGTGATGTGCTCTAATTCACACTCTCCTACTCTCCTCTGATGTGACACAGTAGCAGAGCCTCTAGATAAGCCTCCTAAGCTGAACTGAATGAATTCACACCCCAGCACCAACACTGCCACCCGTTTAAATCGCTCTTCTGCCTGCCTGGAGTTCACCCCTTGGATGTATTTGGAGCCAGCAAGCACATCCCCTCTCTGCCTTTGTTTCGCTTTCCATCCCTCTGAGCAGCTTCAGAGCCCTTTTCCCTGCACCTGCTCCAGGCTGAGTTAATCCCTCTCAAGCACTAGATCGAAGAGCCTGGTCCTTCCACGTTAACTCTTCCTTATCCATGTCCCACAAGCACCCTTTGCCTGTTTTCCTTTGCCTTTTTGCAACGCTCTTGGGGGCATCTGGGACCAAAATAGTCCTGAACCCCCAGCCTCAGCTATCCCAGTACGATTCAATCTCTAAACATAGCACTAAGTCCAGAAATAGCTTGCCTCACTGTACAGGCTGGTATACAACTTAGGGGACATCCCCATAGCCTGACCCCTCCTCGAGGTCAGCCATTCCCTTCTGGATGAGCACCTCATCCACCTCTCAGCTTGATTTCACAGGCGAATCTCAGTATGAAAAATGAGAATGAGCTCAGATCCTCCCTTAAAGGCTTTAAGCAGATTTAAGCTCTGCTGCGTGGGCTTAATCTGTCCAGCAGTGCCCTTTGTCACCTCCCCCAGCCCCACCCCCAGCAGAAATCTTCTCCACTGACACACTCCCACATGCACCGTGCAAGCTGCTGGCACATCCAGGTAAAGGAGACCTGGAGCACCTCCTTTCCCTAAAAATGAGAGCACAGGTACAGGTACTGACCTGTCCCTTCAGTAATAGTTCTGGGTTTCCATCTCCCTTCACCTCAGAGGATTGAGAATACCCATGGTGGTTGTCCATCACCAGCTGAAAGCTCCCTCGAACAGAAAATGTCGTGGTGGACACAGCAGCTGGGCAGGGATTTTCCTGGGCTTGTGGCCATGTCAAAGCCACACCTAAGTCAATTAATAGGGTGCTGATAACAGGGAGCAGGGTGGACTTGAGTCTACCACAAACCTCCTGAGTGCCTTGGTCATGACACTTTGCTCCTATTTCATGTGTCACTGCTTTGCAGGTGGCATTATTCCTCCTGCATGTCACCATGGTGTCCTTACAACCTGACAAAGGCACTTGATTTCTACTCTGAGCAGGGCCTGCTTGAGCAAGCCCTGCTGGCTTCCTCAAAACCTGCTTTTCCTTTTGCTCATGACTTGATCCTTAATTCTGGTGCCAGCAAGAAAGTTTTTCCCAACCAGTTCTGGCACATGGCTGCTGGCAAGCACCAGCCACGAGTGAGCCAGCCCCCATGCACGCAGCAGCACCTGTGCACATGCACCCATTGCAGGAGGGGTTTAGAGTTCACATCCCACTCCTAAGTGTAGGGAAGGGGTTTATGAAAGAGCACCCCTCACTCCCTCTTGGGTGTTACAACCCCACTGTCTGGTTCATGGGCTGGAGATGAGCCTCAGGTGATTCACGTGAAAGAATTGCTTAAACAAGTAGGAGGGTGCTGCTGTTCCTGGGAAGGGCAGGGGGAAACAGATCCCACCAGGACAGATGTGCCTGTAGCAATATGTTGCAGCAAGCAGGAGCTAAGTGGCAAGCACTTGGATCAGGCTCTGCACCTCCACCCATGCCTGACTCTGCTGCTTTTCCCTTACTCTAGTCCTTGCTGCCCCAAGGATGCTGCCAACAGGTGATACCTGCTCTCACCTGTACCCCAAAATCTGTTCCTCCTCAATTCACTGCTACCCTGAGCAGCAGGGCCAGCCAGGCTCCCTGCACCTAGGGCTACCCATTATCCATGTGCAGAGCAAGGGGTGAGAGATGCTGCTCCAGGCACCCCATGTTGCCTTCCCTCCAGTATAACACCAGTACAGGACACTTGGAACCCAGGCTGACCTGGCAGGAGGATCCCTCGAACATAAGAAATGGGATGGAGGTAAAAAAAAAAAAGTGCCCTGGGGAAAGCCTGCACAATGATCCTTGCTGGATGCAGAAGACAAGCAGCTGAGGATTTCATTCTCCACCACACACTGAGCTCACTGCTCTGCTTCCAGCTCCATTTGCCATGGCTGCACTCCCCAGCACGCTCAGAGCTAACACAGCATCCAGGCAGAAATGGTAACTGGTGATAAATAACCGGTAATATATCCAAGCAGGACACAGGGTGGATCTGCAGAGCCAGGCGTGCAGCCCATGCTCATCTGCAAGTACCAGAGTGGGAGATGGGGGACAGAGGACCAGAGCCATAACCAACGGGACACCCTCTGCTGGAAAGCACCAAGCTGCTCTCAAGCTCAAAATAATATTTTTCAGATAAGGGAGAAAAGGACGGGATTTGAAAAATCCAGATTCATATCTCTGCTTGGAAACCCCAAAAGCCATCAATCTCCTGCACCCCACAGCAAGTTAGCCTTTCTTGAGAGCAGGAGCTCTCTCTCGCCTTAACTTTCCAGGAGACTTTTTAAAAGCCCCTGCATTTGTCCCAAAAAACCGTAACAAAGAACAATACTGAAACCTCAGGATTTTTTCCAAGTCCAGAAATCCTGCTCTCCAGCCAGCGCCGAGGCCTCGATGCTCAAAGTTTCTGTCCAGCCTGGTTCCACAAGCTGAACTGGGGGGCAGCTGCGGGGTTTTAACCATCCGGGATGCAACTTTCCTGTGCACCGCGCGAGTACCCCGACTTCCAGCACCCGCAAACACCAGCGCTCGCACCAGCGCTTGCTGAAGGCAAGGGCAGCAGCGTGCTCCGCGCAGGGGAGGAGGAGGGTGCCTGCCTCGGGCTCTTTTCCCCCGAAAACCCTTTACACACATACACGCTCGCATACGCACACTGCCTCCCACCCCCGAATGCAGCTGCTACCCGGTTCCCAAAGCCACAGGTGCCCCGAGCATCCCCCGAGGAGGCGGCGGGACCCCCGGGCGGGGCGCGGAGCCGTCCCCCCGCGGAGGGAGCAGCGGCGGGGCTGCAGGGACGAGCCAGCCCGTCCCGGGGCCGGGGGTGGCCTTACCTGCCCGGGGCTGCCGCCGGTGCCCGGTGCCGCTGCCGGTGCCGCCGCTCCGG